>CM038632.1:2808683-2896183 GCA_021554675.1 Leuciscus idus
GTTATATCTACATTGAGACCGTGAGCTGAATTCATTGCACTTTTTGGGCCACTGGTGAATTCTAAGTTCTGGTGACGAGTTGAAACTCTGAGAGCGATATGGAGGTGCGCTGAACAGATGAAACAAACATGGAGATGATCGATCAACACAAGTGGGCAGCAGGCGTACATCTCTGCTAGTGTGGCTAATAATGATAATCATGAGCAGGTATGAGGAGGTCAGGAGATCTTCCTCTGTTCCACACACACACACACACACGCGCGCACGCTTGATGGGGGTTGAGTGTGTTTAAACGTGCCTCTGTTGTTATGTCTGCGTTCCCTTTGAAGCTCCTCAAACCTCCAACTAAGTGGCACTCATTTTCCCATCTCCCAGATCTCAGATCTCAGATCATTTCCAGATTGTGGAAACTGAACCCGCCGAAGGTCTCGCAGCTCCTCCATCACGTCTCGTGCGCTTGAAGAGCCGTCGAAATCAAACTGACCTCGATTCCAATAAGCCCACGCACATTTACCCTCAAGACAACAGGAATAGACACAGCCTTTAAAGACCACTGTGGAAATTTTGCTCATCTCACTTTCACTCACTCAGGAAGTGGAGTTTGTTCTCAGTTACAGTAATCTGAAGATCAGACGACACACACACACACCTTAGTTCAGGGATCGAAACATTCTCGAAATGTTTCATATTTATTTTGAATATTTTCCACAATCTTCAGCTCATCCACACTGGTTCATCAAGAGGTTGAAGTGATGTGTACCTGTGAAGCCTCTCGTCTTCATCATCTCTTCATGCAAAATGGTGGGAAGAACGACATCCGCTGAAATTTTGTGAACTGGAAACCTTTTTAAAGGCTGATATCATTGAGCGTAACAGTGACGTTTCATTAGCGCTTCTCCAACGCCCTGGTTTGACTGAGTCAGCGGATCATCAGATCAAATGTGGACGCTAGTGCTGGGTTTACTATATTGATTTGTCATAGTTTTACCATTATATCATTAAAAAGTTGTTCTAAAAACAGCCATTTAAATGTTTGATCTCATTCTTGATTAAATGTGATCAATTATTATAGTTTATTTTCACCTTTCGATTAAGTGAAAAGTCTAGGTTTCTCGGTGGCTAATCAAATGCAAGTCCAGGACCATCCAAAGAGTTGCTCCTTAAAAACGCTCTTTCTCTTCAAGCATTATTATCACCGAAGACCAAAGGCAATGAAATCAATCAAAAGCAATGCCAGCGTGTGTGTGTGTGTGTGTGTGTGTGTGTGTGTGTGTGTGTGTGTGTGTGTGTGTGTGTGAAATCATGGCTCCCCATTCAGACGCGTCGTACACACACACACATGCGAGATTAAAGACGTAACACTCAAAGCGCTCGCCTCCAAAAGGACGTCTAATTTCCGCTTCAAAAAAAGCACTTCGATTTTTAAAGGAAAGAATACATTAGACGCGTCAGTGTTGTGTCGTCGTGTCCCTGCGTTCCCGCTCAAACAAACGCAGGATAAAAGGAAACATCCACATGCTAATAGACTTTGTTCATATAGAATCAATGAATCATATGGACCACAAAACCAGTCACATGGGTCAATTTTCTGAAATTGAGATGTATACATCATCTGAAAGCTGAATAAATTAGCTTTAAATAAATAATGAATACATTTTGAATGCATAATAATTTTTAGGATAGGACAATATTTGGCTGAGATACAACTTATTGGAAAGTCTGGAATCTGAGGATGCAAAAAAATCGAAACATTGAGAAAATCTCCTTTAAAGTTGTGCATTTATGTTCACGATTGTGCTGCATTCACTCACACAAATAAATGTTTTATATATTTACAGTAGGACATTTACAAAATATCTTCATGGAACATGATCTTTACTTAATATGCTAATGATTTTTGGCATAAAAGAAAAATCCATAATTTTTGGCCCATACAATGTATTGTTTGACAAAAATACCCGTGCGACATGTGACTGGTTTTGTGATCCAGGGTCACAATTCGCTATTCCAGTTTCAAGACCACAGCTAAAACGAACTAATATAACAAAGATACAAATGAAATAACAAGTGATTTCATGTTTTTCAGATAGGTCTGATATTTGAAATTTAATAAAGTAAGCAAATGTAAAATAACACTACATAATATTCACTGTATAAATTAAACATACTTATTAATTAATCCTAAAAAAGTGACAAAAGTGATTGTCAAGAGCAGTGAGTGATTTATTTATTTTCTTTGTCCTTTGTTTCTTTAACATTAATGACAGGAATATTAGGCTGCTGTCACTTTAAGAGTGAATGCACTGATCCAGTATACTGATACACATGTGTTTACTTTCTCAACTGTTTACATTCACTTGAGACATAACCGGCTGTGTTTACTAGGATACTCGCCATTTTTTGACATCATTTTGTGTGAGTTTGTGCACTCAAGTGCAAGAAGACGTGAAAGCGAGCTCAGTTTAGCATTCGCACGCGCTCTGAGACTCGGCTTTCTGGACACGTGCTTCGGATGTTTGTGCACACTACATTTTTACTTGATTTTTAATCACGTTTGGCGCTTGGTGAGTTTTAATTTTAAGCCCTGCTTGTTCCTCAATTTTTTTTTCTTCCAGCTAAATATTGAAATGTCTGTAGAACAAGATGCATTGCGACGCGAAATTGGGCAATATGAATATGTATGGTGAAATGCTAGACTTTTCTTTGTGAGACTCGGCCAGTGTTTTATATTCATGATATCGATTCTTTATTTCCATCAAAATGAACAATTGTGCAGGGAAATTTTTATGAATGTGGGGGTCAATTAAACAGCCATGATAATGTGAAAAGTGTTGATAGCAGCATAACATTTAGATCTGCTCGTGTTGCATTAATCATCATTCACAAGCTATTTTTGCAGCGTTGAGCATTAGAAACAATCACATGTTTTCTGTTGAGCACATGAATGCAGTGGCCAATCAGAGGCCTTAGAAAACAGTGGCCAGTCAGAGGCCTTAGAAAACAGTGGCCAATTGGAGGCCTTAGAAAACAGTGGCCAATCAGAGGCCTTAGCAAACAGTGGCCAATTGGAGGCCTTAGAAAACAGTGGCCAATCAGAAGCCATGGAAAACAGTGGACAATCGGAAACAGTGGCCAATCGGAGGCCTTAGAAAACAGTGGCCAATCAGAGGCCATGGAAAACAGTGGACAATCGGAAACAGTGGCCAATCGGAGGCCTTAGAAAACAGTGGCCAATCAGAGGCCTTAGAAAGCAGTGGCCAATCAGAGGCCTTCAATCAGAAAAAATTGCTGAGGCATTTCCAAACATTGTTTTTGCCATTAATTGTAATAATCAAGGTTTCTTCAAGCATCTTGGAGACGTTCCCACAGTTCTTCTGGATTTAGTCCGTCTCAGTTTCTTCATGTAATCACAGACGGACTCGATGATGGTGAGATCAGATCATACCGGCTGTTGTCAGACTCCTTGTGCATACACAAATCTCACTGGATTATTACAATTAATGGCAAAAAGAACGTTTGGAAATGTAAACTGATATTTCCTACTGACACACTACAGCAAAAGATAGAAATAACTGACTTAAATGGTAAATGGTAAATGGACTGCATTTATATAGCGCTTTCACAGACCCAATGGCCACCAAAGCGCTTTACAATATTGCCTCACATTCACCCATTCACTCACTCATTCATACACCGACGGCGGTGTCAGCCATGCAAGGCGATCCAGCTCGTCGGGAGCAGCTGGGGTTAGGTGTCTTGCTCAAGGACACCTCGACACTTGGTCAGGTGGAACCGGGGATTGAACCACCAACCTTCCGGTTTGTAGACAATCTACATGAACCACTGAGCCACTGCCGCCCCTTAAAACCATTGTGTTTTTAAGTTGGGGGAGGGGATTGGGGGGTGGATATTACCATGCCTAAGACTTTTGCACAGTACTGTATATACATACATACATACATATATATATATAGCCACTCTGGAGGAAACCGTGATGTCATCGTCCAGCTCAGTTCAGTTCTCATATAATGGTGTCAATGCAGGAGATCAGTAATATAGTTGAATATTAAATGTCCTCAACTAAGCAAGCCAAAAGCCAAAGGCGACCAACACTCAGCAAGTACGTCTTCAATGAGTGTTTGCAAGCGTGCAGAACTCGACGGTTAGGGGAATATGACTTCTGCTCTTCAGTGCTCGGGTGTGTTGATCAGGTCTTTAATGCTGAGAGTCTCCATCTTCTTCTGTCCGTTACGAAGAACCAAAAGGAGAAAATGTACTTTTTTTCCCCTTTTTTCCCCCATAAATGTGGCCACAAATCTGTCAGATTGCTTCGGCCTCTCTCCGGCACACATGTGCTCGGCGCTCGGATGAAAAGACGCCCATATGAAAGGCACAGCAGTCAGAAGTTTGGCCAAGAAATGCAGATACTTCCAGCCCTGCAACCGCCATGACACATCGTGTCAAACAACATGCTGTTAGCATTAGCAAACTGGGTTTCACATGAGTTATTGAAGGCCATTTGTAAACACAGACATGAAAGCAAACAAGCTCTTGTGCTTCTGGCCTTGATCATCAAAGGCGTATCGATCAAATGGCTCCTACCATTGATTCTCTCAGCAAATGTATTCAACATCTGACACACTCGCTTTCAAGCATCAGACTGAAGACTGACAGCATCTTATTGTGTGTGTGTGTGTGTGTGTGTTTCTTGCAGTCCAACAAGGTGTCGGTGGTCCAGCCGGGGATGCATCCGCTCACACCACTTCTCCCGTACGATCACTTCAACCCCAGTCCTACACACATTCCCACAGACGCCAGCCAGAAACCAGGTACATCACGTCTTTACACACACACACAACACAGGGTTATTATAGTATACTGGAACTCAGAGTCAGATTTACTCACAGCTTTCCCTCTTTTGGCATTAAAAACTACTGTCAGGATTTACTAAAGATGCGCAGTCAACACTGTGTGGGGGTGTGTGTGTGTGTGACAGTGTGAGTGTATGAGTGTGTGAGTGAGTGAGAGAGCTTGTGTGTGTGTGTGTGTGTGTGTGTGTGTGTGTGTGTGAGTGAGTGAGTGAGTGAGAGCTTGTGTGTGTGTGTGTGAGTCAGTGAAAGAGTTTGTGTGTGTGTGTGTGTGTGTGTGTGTGTGTGTGTGTGTGTGTGTGTGTGTGTGTGTGTGTGTGTGTGTGTGTGTGTGTGTGTGTGTGAATCAGTGAACTGTACCAGACTCAACCACCATGACCCAACACGCTCACATGATGCCGTCGACTCGAGTGTGAAATGTGTCATGACGAACACCAGGTAAAGTACATGCCGAGGACAGTGAACATCTGAACCGGCGACACTTACTGTACATGAAGCGTGTGTGTTACTGTAGTGTGTGTGTGAGATCCCGATGGTGTTTTCTTGAGCTCGCGCTCCAGTCATCTCAGGCTTCTCATCGGTTTCACTCTCGCAGGGTTTCGCTGAGCGCGTCGCATATTCAAAGACTATTTTTAAGGCTTGTTTTCCATTCGAGTTCATATGAAGTGTCTTTAACTACTATGTTCTAGCGTTTAAATGAATAATTTCATACAATCTGCTTATCGTGTGCATACATGTTTTTACATTGCACTTGGATTTAAAAATACCAGCATGTTATTACTTTATGTATTTGCACATGCTGACCTTCCCTTACATATTAACTCACTATTAAACCTACTTACACCAGCAAACCTGTCCAAATATTACCCATATCCACCTGAGTGTTGTACAATACAACAACACAATAAGTACATTATATCTAAGAATTATAGTTATGATGTAATTAGTAGGTAAAGACTCCTCATATAAAGAATTGCTATTATTGTCGTCTGTTATGATGGACATTTGAAAGCGAGTTCTTAAAATAAAAAACATTATTTAGTGTTAGCTAGCAATCATAACCAGTAACTAGGGTTGTGCGCCATCTTTGCTATTCAGTTGCTGAATCTGAATTGAGGTCATAAACAGGAGATAGAATTGTAATTTTGAAGTAAGGAAGTGAAATTAAAATGGAATTCAATTGAATTAAATTAAATAGACTGCTGTACTGCTCGTTACGTTGTATATTACAACATATGTGGAAATATTGGCCATTCATGTCAGCAAATGTTTCTGGAAATACACCATATGTTGTAATGTATACGGACCAAAATAAAATTAATACAATAATAAATGCAAAAAAGAGAAAACTAGGCATTTATTTATTTATTTGTTTGTTTGTTTATTTTATATACTGTAACACAAATTAACAATGAGAAATATATTCTTACAGCATTTATTAACCTTTCTTAGTGTTAGTTAATAAAAATGCATTAACTAATGTTAAACAAATACAACTTTTAATCTTAATAAGATATTAGTAAACACTGAGATTAACATTAAGATTAATAAAGTATTGTTCGTTGTTAGTTTATCCTAACTAATATTAACTAACTAAAGTGTCGTTAACTAATGAAACCTCATTGCAAAAATTTTCCAATGTATTTAGTGTTTTTCCTCATTTTCCCAATTCGAATGTAAAAACAATATTGCTATTTGGTTCATGAGAGCTGTCAATTGAACACATTATTTTAGGACAACCTATTATTAAAATGAACGCATTGACTATTAATGCATTAAAAAAAACAATGACTTGAGCTCTTAAAGTCTCTTTTGTAATAACTATACAGTGATTAAGTCGTTTGCCGCAGTAATGCAGTTTGAATTATTTTCATATATATCTCAGCAAAGATTCAGTCATTTAAACGAAACTGACTGACATGGAAAAATTGTTGACGATAATATCTGTAACATGCATTAAGAAAACAGTGATTGGGTGAATTCTCATCTCAGGTCGGCTTGACTGATCCCTCAGGTGTTTCTCCTGTTCTCGTGGACGCTCTCAGGTGCAGTCGTTCTCTGTTACAGTCGTTCTCTGTTACAGTCGTTCTCTCAGGTGCAGTCGTTCTCTGTTACAGTCGTTCTCTCAGGTGCAGTCGTTCTCTGTTACAGTCGTTCTCTGTTACAGTCGTTCTCTGTTACAGTCGTTCTCTGTTACAGTCGTTCTCTGTTACAGTCGTTCTCTGTGGTGCAGTCGTTCTCTATTACAGTCGTTCTCTCAGGTGCAGTCGTTCTCTGTTACAGTCGTTCTCTCAGGTGCAGTCGTTCTCTCAGGTACATTCGTTCTCTCAGGTGCAGTCGTTCTCTCAGGTGCAGTCGTTCTGTTACAGTCGTTCTCTCAGGTGCAGTCGTTCTCTGTCACAGTCGTTCTCTGTCACAGTCGTTCTCTGTCACAGTCGTTCTCTGTCACAGTCGTTCTCTGTCACAGTCGTTCTCTGTCACAGTCGTTCTCTGTCACAGTCGTTCTCTGTCACAGTCGTTCTCTGTTACAGTCGCTCTCTCAGGTGGAGTCGTTCTCTGTTACAGTCGTTCTCTGTTACAGTCGTTCTCTCAGGTGCAGTCGTTCTCTGTTACAGTCGTTCTCTGTTACAGTCGTTCTCTGTTACAGTCGTTCTCTCAGGTGCAGTCGTTCTCTCAGGTGCAGTCGTTCTCTCAGGTGCAGTCGTTCTCTCAGGTGCAGTCGTTCTCTCAGGTGCAGTCGTTCGTACAGTCGTTCTCTCAGGTGCAGTCGTTCTCTGTTACAGTCGTTCTCTCAGGTGCAGTCGTTCTCTGTTACAGTCGTTCTTTCAGGTGCAGTCGTTCTCTGTTACAGTCGTTCTCTGTTACAGTCGTACAGTCGTTCTCTGTTACAGTCGTTCTCTGTTACAGTCATTCTCTGTTACAGTCGTTCTCTGTTACAGTCGTTCTCTCAGGTGCAGTCGTTCTCTGTTACAGTCGTTCTCTCAGGTGCAGTCGTTCTCTGTTACAGTCGTTCTCTCAGGTGCAGTCGTTCTCTGTTACAGTCGTTCTCTGTTACAGTCGTTCTCTCAGGTGCAGTCGTTCTCTGTTACAGTCGTTCTCTCAGGTGCAGTCGTTCTCTGTTACAGTCGTTCTCTGTTACAGTCGTTCTCTCAGGTGCAGTCGTTCTCTCAGGTGCAGTCGTTCTCTCAGGTGCAGTCGTTCGTACAGTCGTTCTCTCAGGTGCAGTCGTTCTCTGTTACAGTCGTTCTCTCAGGTGCAGTCGTTCTCTGTTACAGTCGTTCTCTGTTACAGTCGTTCTCTCAGGTGCAGTCGTTCTCTGTTACAGTCGTTCTCTCAGGTGCAGTCGTTCTCTGTTACAGTCGTTCTCTGTTACAGTCGTTCTCTCAGGTGCAGTCGTTCTCTGTTACAGTCGTTCTCTCAGGTGCAGTCGTTCTCTGTTACAGTCGTTCTCTCAGGTGCAGTCGTTCTCTCAGGTGCAGTCGTTCTCTCAGGTGCAGTCGTTCTCTCAGGTGCAGTCGTTCGTACAGTCGTTCTCTCAGGTGCAGTCGTTCTCTGTTACAGTCGTTCTCTCAGGTGCAGTCGTTCTCTCAGGTGCAGTCGTTCGTACAGTCGTTCTTTCAGGTGCAGTCGTTCTCTGTTACAGTCGTTCTCTCAGGTGCAGTCGTTCTCTGTTACAGTCGTTCTCTGTTACAGTCGTTCTCTGTTACAGTCGTTCTCTGTTACAGTCGTTCTCTCAGGTGCAGTCGTTCTCTGTTACAGTCGTTCTCTGTTACAGTCGTTCTCTCAGGTGCAGTCGTTCTCTGTTACAGTCGTTCTCTGTTACAGTCGTTCTCTGTTACAGTCGTTCTCTGTTACAGTCGTTCTCTGTTACAGTCGTTCTCTGTTACAGTCGTTCTCTCAGGTGCAGTCGTTCTCTCAGGTGCAGTCGTTCGTACAGTCGTTCTCTCAGGTGCAGTCGTTCTCTGTTACAGTCGTTCTCTCAGGTGGAGTCGTTCTCTCAGGTGCAGTCGTTCGTACAGTCGTTCTCTCAGGTGCAGTCGTTCGTGCAGTCGTTCTCTCAGGTGCAGTCGTTCTCTCAGGTGCGGTCGTTCTCTCGGGTGCAGTCGTTCTCTCAGGTGCAGTCGTTCGTACAGTCGTTCTCTCGGGTGCAGTCGTTCTCTCAGGTGCGGTCATTCTCTCAGGTGGAGTCGTTCTCTCAGGTACAGTCGTTTGTACAGTCGTTCTCTCGGGTGCGGTCGTTCTCTCGGGTGCAGTCGTTCTCTCGGGTGCGGTCGTTCGTACAGTCGTTCTCTCAGGTGCAGTCGTTCGTACAGTCGTTCTCTCAGGTGCAGTCGTTCGTACAGTCGTTCTCTCAGGTGCAGTCGTTCGTACAGTCGTTCTCTCGGGTGCGGTCGTTCTCTCGGGTGCGGTCGTTCTCTCGGGTGCAGTCGTTCTCTCGGGTGCAGTCGTTCTCTCGGGTGCAGTCGTTCTCTCCGGTGCAGTCGTTCGTACAGTCGTTCTCTCGGGTGCGGTCGTTCTCTCGGGTGCGGTCGTTCTCTCGGGTGCGGTCGTTCTCTCGGGTGCAGTCGTTCTCTCGGGTGCAGTCATTCTCCTCTCGGGTGCAGTCGTCGTTCTCTCAGGTGCAGTCGTTCTCTCAGGTACAGTCGTTCTCTCAGGAAGACTGCTATTGACTCAGTCACATTCCAGCACAGCAGATTTATTGAGGGTTCGCTTCACAAACCGGCCCAGAGCAAATGCAAATTATAGTGATCAAGTAGCATTCTTCAGCAAACACAGGCTGCTCGGGGTCGCTCGTAACCGCTCGCGCTGACAAATCACTTCCTGAAGGAAACACACTTACACTCCTTTGTTTTTTACGTTTACATTTATTCATTTAGCAGCAGATGCTTTTATCCAAAGCGACTTACAATTGAGGAGAACAATAGAAGCAGTGAAACTAACAATAGGACAACAGTATGAAAGTGCTATGACCCTTCTCAGTTTAATCTAACGCAGTACATGTACTTTAAAAAAAAAATTACAATTATAAAATCATGAAATGTCACCAAGATGGTTTTATCTGCAAATCTACACGTTTTCAAGTCAGGAATCCATACATTGATTTGCTCTGAAATGTGAAGAATCTGAACTGTGTCTCTGCACTAAAACACCAAAGGTCAGAGATCTCAGTATGAACTTTTTTTCTCGTACTGTATGATAACTAGTGACTCATCTGGGTCTGATTTGGGAAATTACGTTTTATTAGGGGTGTGACGATACATTTAGCTCACGAGACGAGACTGTACACAAAAATATTTTAACACTATTTTTAAGAAATCTTCAATGTATGACTGGAATATCACAAAATGCAAAACAGTGCAGGAGCATTTTGAAATGTTGTAACTAATCTAGGGCTGACACTAACGATAACTCTGGTAATCGAGGAATCAGTCTATTATTTTGCCAATTATTTGAGTAATTGGGTTTTTGTGTGTGTGTGTGTGGTAATAAAAATAGTGAAAAATAGCCTTTAAAATGACTTAAAATGCATATATAATAACAATGAGGCAATAATAATGGGTTCAAATAAAGTATCTAAAGCTAGTAATCACTTGGTTTTATTGAACACCAGTTAAAGCTAGTTTAAAGCCAGATGAAACAGTAGAATGTCTAAAGTGGAATATTGAAATAACATCAGCGCTAACTATAAGTAACTTTATTTATATAATACACACAAATATATACACTCACCTAAAGGATTATTAGGAACACCATACTAATACTGTGTTTGACCCCCTTTCGCCTTCAGAACTGCCTTAATTCTACGTGGCATTGATTCAACAAGGTGCTGAAAGCATTCTTTAGAAATGTTGGCCCATATTGATAGGATAGCATCTTGCAGTTGATGGAGATTTGTGGGATGTACATCCAGGGCACGAAGCTCCCGTTCCACCACATCCCAAAGATGCTCTATTGGGTTGAGATCTGGTGACTGTGGGGGCCATTTTAGTACAGTGAACTCATTGTCATGTTCAAGAAACCAATTTGAAATGATTCGAGCTTTGTGACATGGTGCATTATCCTGCTGGAAGTAGCCATCAGAGGATGGGTACATGGTGGTCATAAAGGGATGGATATGGTCAGAAACAATGCTCAGGTAGGCCGTGGCATTTAAACGATGCCCAATTGGCACTAAGGGGCCTAAAGTGTGCCAAGAAAACATCCCCCACACCATTACACCACCACCACCAGCCTGCACAGTGGTAACAAGGCATGATGGATCCATGTTCTCATTCTGTTTACGCCAAATTCTGACTCTACCATCTGAATGTCTCAACAGAAATCGAGACTCATCAGACCAGGCAACATTTTTCCAGTCTTCAACTGTCCAATTTTGGTGAGCTCGGGCAAATTGTAGCCTTTTTTTCCTATTTGTAGTGGAGATGAGTGGTACCCGGTGGGGTTTTCTGCTGTTGTAGCCCATCCGCCTCAAGGTTGTGCGTGTTGTGGCTTCACAAATGCTTTGCTGCATACCTCGGTTGTAACGAGTGGTTATTTCAGTCAAAGTTGCTCTTCTATCAGCTTGAATCAGTCGGCCCATTCTCCTCTGACCTCTAGCATCAACAAGGCATTTTCGCCCACAGGACTGCCGCATACGGGATGTTTTTCCCTTTTCACACCATTTTTTGTAAACCCTAGAAATGGTTGTGCGTGAAAATCCCAGTAACTGAGCAGATTGTGAAATACTCAGACCGGCCCGTCCGGCACCAACAACCATGCCACGCTCAAAATTGCTTAAATCACCTTTCTTTCCCATTCTGACATTCAGTTTGGAGTTCAGGAGATTGTCTTGACCAGGACCACACCCCTAAATGCATTGAAGCAACTGCCATGTGATTGGCTGATTAGATAATTGCATTAATGAGAAATTGAACAGGTGTTCCTAATAATCCTTTAGGTGAGTGTGTGTGTGTGTATATATATATATATATATATATATATATATACATATATATATATATATATATATATATATATATATATATATATATATATATACATATATATATATATATATATATATATATATACAATATATACTTTTTTATTATTATAAAAAATAGTGCTGTCTGTTTAAATTTTTCTGGATTTATGCTTTGACAGAAAATGTATGATCAAAACTAGTGGTAAATCCAGCTGATTCCATAGGGCCCCACAAGAGCAACAAATCTGATTCACCATTAACACAATTCAATTTGTTTTAAATCATAAATCCTGAAAAAAAATTATAACGAAAAAATACACAAAAAAAAAAGGTTCCGTTTGAAGCTTCACACTCATTTAAACGCTGGTTTTCCATCTACAGTTCCTGTGGGAAATGATGATCCGCCTCTTTCTCCCTGAGGATTCGAGGCGTTTGACCTCTGAGACGAGGCGTAATGGCAGGTTCCCAGCATGTTGATGATGACCATCCTCCTCTCTCTGTCTTGCAGGTGTTCACAGGCATCAGTCGCAGGAGATCTCCGGTTTCTACTCACTGCCTCAAGGCCAGATCACTCCCTCCATGAACTGGTAAGAGGGAAGCGCCTCTGTGTGTCCAAACATGTCATGTCATACCCACTAATGTAGAGATGTAAAGCTGAACTCCATCAGTGTCTGTGGCCTTTAGTGTAAAGTAGAGGGATTCTCTTCTGGTGGGTCAGAACAACACCGACTGACCAGATAATCTGGCATAGTTACGATGGAAAAATTAACTGACTTGTCAACTTTTAAAAGGGAAGAGAAAACGTTTCCATATTTTCCAACTTTCCCATAACAAAATTATTACATATTTAATAATTCCCTCTTTTAACTGAAGACTATACAGTGCATCCGGAAAGTATTCACAGCAATTCACATTTTGTTATGTGTTACAGCCTTATTCCAAAATGGATTAAATTAATTATCCTCAAAATTGTACAAGCAATACCCCATAATGATAATGTAAAAAAAGTTTGTTTGAAATCTTTGCAAATTTTTATTGCAAATTAAAATTAAAATCACATGTACATAAGTATTCACAGCCTTTGCCATGACACTCAAAATTGAGCTCAGGTGCCTCCTGTTTCCACTGATCATCCTTGAGATGTTTCTACAACTGGATTGAAGTAAATTCAGTTGATTGGACATGCTGTGGAAAGGCATAAACCCTGTCTATATAAGGTCCCACAGTTAACAGTGCATGTCAGAGCACAAACCAAGCCATGAAGTCTAAGGAGTTGTCTGTAGACCTCTGAGACTGGACTGGACTGGACTGGACTGGACTGGACTGGGGCACAGATCTGGGGAAGGGTAAAGAAGCATTTCTGCAGCATTGAAGGTCCCAGTGAGCACAGTGGCCTCAGTGGCCTCCATTATCCGTAAATGGAAGAAGTGTGGAACCACCAGAACTCTTCCCAGAGCCATCCACCCGGCCAAACTGAGCGATCGGGGAGAAGTCAGGGAGGAGACCCAGAACCCGATGGTCACTCTGGCAGAGCTCCAGCGTTTCTCTGTGGAGAGAGGAGAACCTTCCAGAAGGACAACCATCTCTGCTGCTCTCCACCAATCAGATGGAAGCCACTCCTCAGTAAAAGCACATGACAGCCCGCCTGGAGTTTGCCAAAAGGCACCTAAAGGACTCTCAGACCATGAGAAACAAAATTGGATTGAACTCTTTGGCCTGAATGGCAAGCATCATGTCTGGAGGAAAGCAGGCTCCACTCATCACCCGGCCAGTACCATCCCCTACAGTGAAGCAGCATCAGCTGTGGGGGAGTTATTCAGCGGCAGGGACTGGGAGACTCGTCAGGGTTGAGGGAAAGATGAATGCAGCAATGTACAGAGACATCCTTGATGAAAACCTGCTCCAGAGCTCTGGACCTCAGACTGGGCTGTTCATCTTCCAACAGGACAACGACCCTAAACACACAGCCAAGATAACATAGGAGAGGCTCCGGGAGCCAGCCAGAGCCCAGACTTGAACATCTCTGGAGAGATCTGAAAAAGGCTGTGCACCGACACTCCTCCAGACACAACGCTTGCAATTCTGGCCAAAGAGTTCAATCTTTGTTTCTCATGGTCAGAGAGTCCTTCAGGTGCCTTTAGGTAAACTCCAGGCGGGCTGTCATGTGCTTTTACTGAGGAGTGACTTCCGTCTGATTGGTGGAGAGCTGCAGAGCTGGCTGTCCTTCTGGAAGGTTCTCCTCTCTCCACAGAGAAACGCTGGAGCTCTGTCAGAGTGACCATTGAGTTCTGGGTCTCCTCCTTGACTAAGGCCCTTCTCCCCCGATCGCTCAGTTAGGCCGGGTCGACGGCTATGGGAAGAGTTCTGGTGGATCCACACTTCTTCCATTTACGGATGATTGAGGCCACTGAGGCCACTGTGCTCACTGGGACCTTCAATGCTGCAGAAAAGTTTCAGATCTGTTCCTCGATACAATCCTGTCTCAGAGATCTACAGACAACTCCTTGGACTTCATGGCTTGGTTTGTGACCTTTATATAGACAGGTGAGTGCCTTTCCACAGCATGTCCAATCAGCTGAATTCACCACAGGTGGACTCCAATCCAGTTGTAGAAACATCTCAAGGATGATCAGTGGAAACAGGAGGCACCTGAGCTCAATTTTGAGTGTCATGGCAAAGGCTGTGAATACTTATGTAGGGGAGAGTGGGGCACAACCTACCATATTTTAGTTTTGGCTCAATTATTAAAAAAAGAATTAAGTTAGATTAATCTAACAAGCAAAATACACATCTCTGCTACAAACAAACACTTAAAGTTTTTTTTCTACGACCTTCCATTTTCGTACAGTTGCACTGAAAGTGACCGATGTGCAAATGTTACAGCTTACCCCATATGCGGGGTTAACTGTAACAGACAGAGGGTTAGTTGTAACACATAATTTAGTACTATTTTATCTATGTAGTTTGATATTGTTTGTACATCAGTATAGATAGATATCCATACATCCATCCCTCATCCAATCATCCTTCTATTATGGATCAATATCATGGATAGAGAGAGATATAGGAAAGGGCTGCATAGTTTTGCAATAAATAAATAAATAAAATCATCAAATATTGTAATTGCTATTGAATTATATATGTGTGTTGCAGCTGCATGCAAAATTATTATTATTAATAATAATAACAGGAATAAAAAATAAAAAAGAGCTCTAAATCACATTTTAAAGGGTTTATTGCATGAAAAACAGGCTTTTTAATAAATAAACAAGTGATCAATGCATAGTAAACTAGTGTGAAAAAATCGTTCTTTAACATTTAAATTCCAACATTGTGAAAGTTAAATGTGGCAAAATAAATATAGAAATAAATGCTCAAACCTGAAAAGTTGTGTGGCTCCCTGTTTTCATGTCATTATCGCTGTACACTTGGCGGCTTGTAACACTGTGCTACGACTAACCCCGCTGTGTAAAACATAGTTGAAGTTGCTGACATGTTTCAAAATGGTGTTGTTTTAGCCAACAAGACAGTGATTAAGGTAATATAAAGTTAGATTTGGTGACGTACACACACACACAACTCAGAAACCGAAAAAAAGTATGATGAAAAAATTTACTTTTGCATGGTGTCAAAACACTCTTGTCCAGAATCTTCATGAAATCTTATCAAAACTTCCACAAATCCTCAGGAGACTGTCTTCTGGCAGCGAGAGAAAAGAGCGGAAACACAACCTGACCCTGACTAACTGTAAAAAGTCTGTGTTACATTTAACCCCGCGTTAGGTTGTGCCCCGCAAACCCAATCCCCCCCCCCCCCCCCCCCCCCCACACGTGATTTTTTTTTTTTTTTTTTTTTCTTCTAATTTTTCTTTTTTAATACATTTGCAAAGATTTCAAACAAACTTTTATTACATTGTAATTATGGGGTATGTTTGAGGTCTAATCAACTACATTCTCACCTCAAAAAACTCTTAACTCTTTGACAATAGTGGTATTAGTAAGATCACAGTGGGTTTGCTTCTCCACCATTGACGCTTTCTGCGAGAAATGCAGAGTGATGTAAGCGGTGAAGCGGTTTGTGTGCGTCGTCCTGCAGTCACAAAAAATGTCGAGTGCCTCCGTCAGTCATTGTTCAGACAAACAGATAGTCGTGCCCCAAACACCCAGCATCGGTTGAGTCCGGAGCACAGTGTTGGGAGGCGTTCCTCTAACTGTGTCCCCCGACCCACAGGCCCAATCAGCCTGTCTATCCTCTGCCCTCCTGCGGCTTCAGACAGTCCTACTCCTC
This sequence comes from Leuciscus idus, assembly GCA_021554675.1. Classification (NCBI taxonomy): domain Eukaryota; kingdom Metazoa; phylum Chordata; class Actinopteri; order Cypriniformes; family Leuciscidae; genus Leuciscus; species Leuciscus idus. Next base: position 2,824,803 of record CM038632.1, read on the forward strand.
CAGCCTGCAGAGCAGCTCCTCATACCCCAGGTACAGTACAGTACAGTACGCTTCAGCCCTGTGTGTGTCGGCCGATCGAGCGCGACGCTTCAGCCCTGTGTGTGTCGCTGACCGATCCAACGCTTCAGCCCTGTGTGTGTCGCAGCTTCGCCATCAGCCCAACTCTACGCTAGTAGGGGCTTTCGCACCCAGTGTGTTTCCCCGAGAACTAATGGTTCCCATAGGAACGTTTTCCTGGTTGCGTTCGCATGCCAGTAGGAACTCTGAAGTGACGTAAGACACGCGTGTTGAGCTCACAGTGTTCATTAGTGTACGATCTGTCTAACAGTCCTGTCTCATACGTTATTAGACAGAACTGTTACACACAGAAAGTAGACAGTGATGAAGAGTTATTAGCGTATGTCGTGTGTTTGATGTCCAGTGTTGCTGAGCACAAATACATAATCATGTTTCTCTTGTTCTCCTCAAAGTGGTGTTGGATTTTGTCGTCAGTGTAAAGATTTAGAGGCTCATCCATCACTGTTTTACATGTTTGTGGAGTAAATATATAGGCTATAATCTGTGTGTTTACACAGCTTTTTTTAAAGTTAAAGTTGACCCCAAACACAATAGGAGTTGATCATTTCTCATAGTTTTAGTCTCTTCAAAGCTGCAATAGAGGTGTTATTTTTGCACGAATCTTTAGTGTTTTTGTAGTGTTGATTTTTGATAAGTTGCATGGAAACCAACGGAGGTAAATAGTTAATATCTGCTGTGCAGAGACACACACACACACACACACACACACACACACACGTGATGAACCACAAGACTGCAGCTGTACGTTCTGCAAGTTTCACAGTAAAACACTTTCTTGTGAATGTATATCCTCAGCCACACACACACACACACACACACACACACACACACAAAGTAACCCAGAGGTGTGTTCTTCGGTGCCGTCAGCTCAGCTCAGATGGATCTCGCATGTGTGTGTGTGTGTGTGTGTGTTTGATGATGATCTCCTCGCTCAAAGACGCCTGTGGTTTCGCTTTGTAACCCAAAACCCGAATTAGATGAACAAATCATGTTAATATGCTTACATGGAGTAATAAATCCAAGCTGTGGAAATGGTTTTATTTGGATGTCAACAGACGACGCACATCTTTCTTCAATTCTCCTCTTGTCAAGGGCACAAATCCTGAACAGTCTTGAGGAACGACGAGCATTTGTTATCCTCCTCCAGTCTCTTTCCCATCAGGACCGGCTGGTCAAACATCAGTGCCGCTTTGAACGGATATTTGTCTCCCTGAGATGCAGTTTTCATCGAGTGCTTGTTTTCCTCCATGCAGAGCGAGATTATGTGTGTGTGATGCAGTACAACATGCTTCAGCAGTGCAGAAACAGCGCCAGCTGCTGGTCACATGATGCATTAACACTGTCTTTCTATGCAAGATGTTCATTAAAAGGGAACTCAACCCAATATTTCTGAGTGTTTATGTGATCTTTGCTCTGATGCGTGGGGGAGTTCCCTTTTAATACTGACGGATCTAGAAAATGTCATGGTGTGGGCTGAGATAACAGTGATGTTCGTGTGTGTGTGTGTGTAGGTTCTCTCACTCTCTGATGCTTCAGTCCGGCATGCACGCAACAGGGATCCCTCACCCCGCTATAGTGCCCTCCTCAGGGAAACAGGAGCACGACCAGTTCGACAGGAACATGTACCAGTAAGTTCATCAACAACCTCATGCTTTCACATTCAAGTTACGTTCTTATTTTCTGAAAGCAAATTGTGTGAGAGAGTGTCAGAGTGTGTGTGTGTGTGTGTGTGTGTGAGGTTAACAGTTTTTGTAATTGGCCTTTTGGTGTTGTGAGCAGAATGTGTGCGTGTCTGAATGCAATTAATGCACTTTGAGATTTTAATCCCATCCAAATCTGTTTTTCTTCCCAAGCCTGAAAAAAGAATTTTCCATTGGTTGCTTTAAAAGTCTTTTGTGTCATGTATGACTATTGTGCATCCAACATAATATCTGGAAATTGTCACCACAAAATCACATTTTGATCACAAAAAATCATACAAATAGCCCTGGTGGGACTGATATTGTATTATCCAACACTAAATTCACTCTGAATAGCATTTTATTCAAAAAGGGACACATCATGAAAATCTGAGTTTGTCCGTGTGTCAGTGCTATAATCGGGTCTCCAGTGCTTCTACCAACCCAGAAAACTTGAAAAGTGAATCCCAGTAAGGTTGTGTTTAGGTTAGTCTTTCTCTGCAAGCATGTCAAAAAATAAGCCGATCAGATTTCGCTCCCCTTCTGACGTATGAAGAGGATCTTATTATAATATTACCGGCCCTTAATCTGCACGTTTACACACACCAGCCGACATTTGGTTACAGAAGCGACGACAGAGACCAGTTCTAACGCAATGGCAGAAGATCCAGCAAAGCCTGAAACTGTTCTGTGGTTGAGCACAGACGAGCACTGAACACTATTGACCAGAACATGTCACCGCTGTCTTATAAACACCTCAGGAACTGTGGACACTTGATGATGATGAGATGATCAATGTAACTCCACAACAACTACAGAAATGTCTCCACTAACATTCAGAAACTCTTCCTGAGTCTCTCCGTAAGGCTGCACTCGCTACTGGTGATTCTGGGATTCTGGATGAGTGAGACTGGCCTGTTATTGCTGGAGTTTCTGAAGCTTGTGTAAAGACTCCGCCCTCTTCTGAACGGAGGCGGAGCTACAGCTCATTTGCATTTAAAGGGACACACACAAAAAAAAAGGTGTCCATTTTAACATGTTATAATAAATGATCTGGTTTTTTAGCTGAAATTTCACAGACACATTCTGAAGACACCATAGATTTATATTACATCTTGTGAAAAGGGGCATAATATCACCTTTAACATTAACTCGGTTCTTCTTCATCTCGTTCCTCAGCAAATCTCACCCAGATGGCAAGCGTGAGAAGGAGCCGAAGAAGCCGGTGATCAAGAAACCTCTGAACGCGTTCATGCTGTACATGAAGGAGATGCGTGCGAAAGTGATCGCCGAGTGTACGCTGAAGGAGAGCGCTGCCATCAACCAGATCCTGGGCCGACGGGTCAGTCATCACATCTGTTATCAGGATCATGTGTTGGTTCTAGTGATGGGAAGTTCGCATCATTTTACTGACTCTCTCGTTCGATCTCGTTCATCAAAATGAATGAATCTTTATTCGAGTCATTTCGTTCATTTAAGTGGCTTTAAATGCTATGCATTTAACAGCCAAATTTCCCGAAAACATCCACTTACGCAATCTTGATCATATCCGGAATTAAGAAATCATTATAATTAGGCCAAAGATAATTTACAGGGAACATAAATATTTACTTACAAATATTTATCGTTCATGAATGACCCATCACTAGTTGTTTCAGTGATGTCTGTGATGAGTGTGTGTTTACGGTGGTGTGTGTGTGTGTGTGTGTGTAACAGTGGCACGCTCTGACCCGTGAGGAACAGGCTAAGTACTATGAACTGGCGAGGAAGGAGCGACAGCTTCACATGCAGCTTTATCCCAGCTGGTCCGCTCGAGACAACTACGTGAGTGCTTTCTCTTTACTCTACAGATAACTCTACTGATAACTCGAGATAACTCTACAGATAACTCAGTGGTGATTGTAACATGTGGGAAATAAGAGTGAAGCAGGATCAGATCCAGTGAACAAACGCTCAGCTTTGAATAAAACATTCACTACCAGTCAAAAGTTTCGGATCCGTAAGATTTTTTATGTTTTTAAAAGAAGTCTCTTCTGCTCACCAATGCTGCATTTATTTGATTAAAAATACACACACACAAAAAAAACAGTAATATTGTTAAATATTATTACAATTTAAAATAACTGTTCTCTATGTGAATATACAGTAAAGTGTAATTTATTCCTGTGATCAAAGCTGAATGTTCAGCATCATTACTCCAGTCTTCAGTGTCACATGATCCTTCACAAATCATTCTAATATGAGGATTTGGTGATCAAGAAACATTTCTCATTATTATCAATGTTGAAAACAGATGTGGACAATTTTTTTAAAGCCTTTGTAACATTAAACACTACCGTTCAAAAGTTTGGGGTCAGTAACGTCTTTTAGGGGGGAAATAAATAAAATAAATCAATACTTTTATTTATCAAGAAGGAATTCAATTATAAATGTCTTTACTGTCACTTTTGATCAATATTACAAAAGATTATATTTCAAATAAATGCTGTTCTTTTGAGCTTTCTGAAAATCCTGGAAAAAAACATTGATAATAATGATAAATGTTTCTTGAGCATCAAATCATCATATTAGAATGATTTCTGAAGGATCATGTGACACTGAAGACTGGAGTAATGATGCTGAACATTCAGCTTTGATCACAGGAATAAATTACATTTTAAAATATATTCACATAGAAAACAGCTGATTTACATTGTAATAATATTTAACCATTTTGCTGTTTTTTGTTGTTGTATTTTTAATCAAATAAATGCAGCCTTGGTGAGCAGAAGAGACTTCTTTTAAAAACATTAAAAATCTTACGGATCCAAAACTTTTGACTGGTAGTGTGTATATACTTTATACACAGACTTTAAAACTGACGGATCATATTGCGTTTTTTGTCATTTTTCGGTGCACTTTTAAGTACTATAAATAGTACCACAACAAAACCTAACTAATATATATCAAACATTATTAAAGACAAGTGAACAGTCAGTAATAAAATAGGAATTACTAAACGAATCACAAGCATAGATAAATGCAACCGAACAAAGATACACATGATACAAACGGTGCTTTAAACAGTAGCTTTCACGTACAGAAATGTAATAATCAAATGTAAAATAACACTATATAGTCTTCGTTATGTAAATTAAATCTTGATTAGTCTTTGTTACAGGTACAAAAGTGATTTTCTCTTTGTCTTTTGTTGTTTGTTTAGGTTTAGGTTTATTAGGCTGCTGTCACTTTAAGAGCGAATGCACTGATCTAATGCACTGATACACATGCAGGTCCAGAATCGAATCACTGACGGTGCTTCTGAAATCAGTGCGGGCGCTCTAGTAAAGTGCAGGTTTAATGTGTAAGCAACGACTCCAGCACAACTACAACAGCAATTTATAGTGAGACATTCAATATTATTTACAAGTCATTACTTTTACGAACAATTGGAATAGAATTTAAAAATATTGATATTAAAAAAAAATTCTATTAATCTAGTAGTCTGCATTTACATTGCGTAATGCATTATATGGTTATCTACGGAAGCCCTGAACCACAATGTATAAAATAATGTAAAAAATCTGTAAAAATAAAATAAAATAAAATCTAAAATTATGAGAATAAAGTCGATATATTTCGAGAATAAAGTAATGTCCTACGACAAATAGTAGAGCCCAGATAAAAGTAAAAAGCGACACTTTTGTTTAGTTCCATGTCCGAGGTAGTTCGACTTCACAAGCGTATTTCTTAACTAAATAAGAGTTTATTCTCGACTTTATTCTCGAAATGTTTCGACTTTATTCTCGAAGTGTTTCGACTTTATTCTCAATGTTTCGACTTTATTCTCAATGTTTTGACTTTAATCTCGAAATGTTTTGACTTTAATCTCGAAATGTTACGACTTTAATCTCAATGTGAAATGTTACGACTTTAATCTCAATGTGAAATGTTACAACTTTAATCTCGAAATGTTTCGACTTTAATCTCGAAATGTTACGACTTTAATCTCAATGTGAAATGTTACGACTTTAATCTCGAAATGTTACGACTTTATTCTCGAAATGTTACGACTTTAATCTCGAAATGTTACGACTTTAATCTCGAAATGTTACGACTTTAATCTCAATGTGAAATGTTACGACTTTAATCTCGAAATGTTACGACTTTAATCTCGAAATGTTACGACTTTAATCTCGAAATGTTACGACTTTAATCTCGAAATGTTACGACTTTAATCTCGAAATGTTTCGACTTTATTCTCGTAATTGTTTTATTTCTTTTCTTACGTTTGGTTCGGGGCTTCCGTAGTTATCACTATGTCAATCATTGCAATTTCAGTTGATTGTTCATATTTGTATTAACTTATATTGTATTAAAGGGATAGTTCACTTTGAAATTAATTTTTGGTATGTTTTAGCTTACCTCAAGGGCATCCAAGATGTAGGTGTCTTTTTTTCCGCAGTAGTTTCAATTTTGATATTTTTAGGTCAAACCGTTCTTGTCTGTCAGTCATATAATGCAGGTCGATGGTCACTTGTCTCAAACAGCATGCACAGAGTCCAAATTAAAACAATTCCCCATCGTAAGTACACATTGATGGCCTAAGACACGAAACGAGCGGTTTGTGTGAGAAAACAAACAGTATTTATATCGTTTTTACCTCTTATACACAGCCATGTCCAAGTGATCTGAGATCTCTTTGAGACAGTGACCATCGACCTGCATTATATGACTGACAGACAAGAACGGTTTGACCTAAAAATATCAAAATTGAAACTACTAAGGAAAAAAAGACACCTATATCTTGGATGCCCTTGAGGTAAGCTAAAACATACCAAAAATTTATTTCAAAGTGAACTATCCCTTTAACTTTACAATAATAACTGTAAATTGTAATAACTGTATAATATTGACCGTCGGTCCTCTTAGCAGCATGAAAAACAATACTTTTGTAAAAAAAAAAATGCTCGGATAAATTCTAAAAATGCGCTCAATTAAGGAGGATAAATTTGATCTGATATCGGAAACACATTTACAGAAGAAATCCCTCGATGCGCAATAATAAACTCAGGTGACGGTGTGATTGGATAACTGGATACAGTTTTTAAATTTTGTTGGAATGGAAATTAATGTCAGTTTATGTGGGAGATGACGATGTTTATTTGAACAATATTATTTTGAAATAATTTGATAAATATAAAAATATATAAATAAATATTTGAATAAAAAAACCCGGCCCAATGCTCCCATAGATTCAAGTTGAAGGAGGGACCGGGGCCGCAGCTAGAGATCAGACACTCCCAGTAAGAAACCATTTCAGCCTTAGCATGACTTCTTTTATTGGTGAATTCAATATTTGAATATTTTCAGGAAGTAATATCTCTCTCTCAGAGATTGACACTCATGACATGTGAACAGAAATTTCACCTACATTTAGAATCATCACCTACATGTAAACAGGAAACACACACACGCACACGCGCACGCACACTAAACACACACACACACACAGAGATATAAACTGCAGCTGCTGTCGGGTGTGCGGATGTGTCTGTCCCCGCTCACACACACACACACACAAAACACACAAAACACACACACGCACACACACACACTCTAACTCACACACTAAACACACACATATTAAACACACACACTCACTCTCTCACACACACACAGAGATATAAACTGCAGCTGCTGTCGGGTGTGCGGATGTGTCTGTCCCCGCTCACACGCACACACACAAAACACACACACACACACACACACACACACACACACACACACTCACTCACACACTCTCTCACTCTCTCACTCACTCACTCACTCACTCACTCACTAAACACACACACACATATTAAACACACACTCTCTCACACACACACACACACATATTAAACACACACTCACTCTCTCACACACACACACACAGAGATATAAACTGCAGCTGCTGTCGGGTGTGCAGATGTGTCTGTCCCTGCTCTCTCTCTCACACACACACACACACACACACACACACACACACACACACACACTCTCTCTCACAAGCTAACACACACATATTAAACACACACTCACTCTCTCACACACACTCGTACACTCACACACTCGTACACACACACACACACACTCTCTCTCTCTCTCTCTCTCTCTCTCTCTCACACACACACACACACACTCACTCACACTCACTCTCTCACACACACTCGTACACTCACACACTCGTACACACACTCACTCTCTCTCTCTCTCTCTCTCTCTCTCTCTCTCTCTCTCTCTCTCTCTCTCTCTCTCTCTCTCACACACACACACACACACACTCACTCACACTCACTCTCTCACACACACTCGTACACTCACACACTCGTACACACACTCACTCTCTCTCTCTCTCTCTCTCTCTCTCTCTCTCTCTCTCTCTCTCTCTCTCTCTCTCTCACACACACACTCATTCACACACTAAACACACACACATTAAACACACACTCTCACACAAGCTAACACACACACACACACACACTCACTCAGTGTGTATTTGGGAAAGCAGGGGTGGAAGACAGCAGAGGCGTCTGCAGAGATCAGGCACACAGAAACAGGAGAGTGTAATTAGCATGATTTAACACACACGTGTGTGTGTGATGATGATGTTCACAGTCCTTCTCTGATCTCTCACGACCACAGGGCAAAAAGAAGCGAAGGAAACGAGACAAGCAGCATGACTCCAGCTCAGGTACGTGTGTGTGTGTGTGTGTGTGTGTGTTTTCACAAGTTCTGTACAGATGACAGTCATACATCACACTGAGAGCGTCCTTTTATTAACACACACTCTTAAATATAAAGGGTTTTTGCATCGAAAAATCCGTCCATAGAAAAACCTTCATGAATATGAAGATCCTTTTTCCACTATAAAGAACCTTGTGCGCAACGGAAAGCTTCCATGCATGTTAAAGTTTCTTCATGGAAGCATCGATGCAACAGTCGGTTCCGGAAGTAAAGTCTCCATTCATTTTCTTAATAGGGAAATGTATTTTTAACATTAGCTTATAAACCTGTAAAGTCAGCCCTACTGTGAGCGACGAGGCTGTTGATCAATGCTCTTTGCTTATGTTGAAACTGTTGGCCAGTAATATTACTACTTGTTTTTAAAATGGTAAACAGTGGAATTTGTAGTGAAAAACTACATTACCCATGATGCTGTGCAAACAATTCCACCAATCAGAGAGGCGAAACTAGCAAAACTCCGCCCACTCCCATGAAGCACGGCGAATGATGTGATAGAGTCGATCTCCTGACGCTCACAATTTACAAAAAGCTTAAAATATGTTCAAATCAAAGTTTGTAAAGTTATGATTCTCCTCTTGGCTGGTCGGGTTGTTTCATGGCTTATAACGCTCTAATGAAGACTTTAATGAAGAAAAATTAATGGAAAAAATACTTCCAGAACCAACGTTTAAAGCCCAAACTATACTTCGATTTGTACACACATACTATGGTATGACACAAATTTGCCATCAGCACAGAACACGTTATTCAGATTTATAGTTAGATTTATTTAATAATTAGTTTGTTTTTGCACTAATTAGTTTGTCCAAAAGAACTGTTGATGGCCCACACTGACGAGTGTTTCCCAATAAATGAAATATGAACGCAACATGAACCAAAAACAGCTCTTTTAGCCCAGTTCTTTAAGTTACGTTGCAAAAATACGTTAAGCGAACCAGGACTAAATGTATAATTTCCAAGAGAGCCGAACTATCAGTGTGAACACACCCTGAGAACTGCACACAACTAGAGTTTAAAGACATTTTTATCGCCCATACGTTTTTGAGACAAAAATACCGTAACCTGGACAAGGATGCAACTTTCTTTCAAACTGAACATACTTTAAAGAGTCTATGCTTTCGACTGCATTTACACACAAAAAACTGAAGTATACTTTGGGCTTAAAGTGATAGTTCACCCAAAAATGAAAATTAGCCCATGATTTACTCTCCCTCAGGTCATCCTAGGTGTATATGACATTCTTTTTTCAGACGAATACAATCAGAGTTATATTAAAATATAATAGGTAAATAAAGGCCTTCTGAAGCGATATGTTTGTGTAAGAAAAATATTCATAGTTTACGTGGAAGTGGAATCCGTATGTTCGTTTGGCTGGAAGCTAGTTATTTTACTTTTAATTTAAAGTTTTAAATATTAATATTTTTCTTACACAAACTCATGGCTTTGCTTCAGAAGGCCTTTATTAACCCCTCACATAGCCTGTGGAGCACTTTATGATGGACAGATGCACTTTTATGATGGACAGATGCACTTTTCTCATGGATAGATGCACTTTCATGATGGATAGATGCACTTTTATGATGGATAGATGCACTTATGATGGATAGATGCACTTTTATCATGGATAGATGCACTTTTATGATGGATGGATGGATTGATGCACTTTTATCATGGATAGATGCACTTTTATGATGGATAGATGCACTTTTATCATGGATAGATGCACTTTTATGATGGATGGATGCACTTTTATGATGGATAGATGCACTTTTATCATGGATAGATGCACTTTTATGATGGATGGATGCACTTTTATGATGGATAGATGCACTTTTATCATGGATAGATGCACTTTTATCATGGATAGATGCACTTTTATGGACTTCAAAACAGAAACAGCCATTCACTGCCATTATAAAGCCTGGAAGAGCCAGGACATTTTTTTATATAACGCCTTTATTAACGTATTATATTTTAATATAACTCTGATTGTATTCGTCTGAAAGAAGAATGTCATATACACCTAGGATGGCTTGAGGGAGAGTAAATCATGGGCTAATTTTCATTTTTGGGTGAACTATCACTTTTAATACACCGTGGCACTTTTGCTGCTTTCGCTTTGACATCATCAGCAACATATGCAGTATATTGTATATTACATACAGTAGTAGATAGTATGCACAGACTACATAATATGATATGTAGCTCCATTTATTTGCTGGGGCAACGAGGGCTCTGTTTATGAGGGTGCGCTCTGACTGTCTTGATTGAGATTGCTTTTCTATTTCTCCTGGTGTGCGGATGGCTAACCTCTCTGGCTTGGCGGCCTCTTTCCCCTTCATCTCCTTCACTCAATCTTCTGTCTCTGCCGCTGGCTCTTTCCCCGTGCTCACGCATGCTGCCTTTCGCTCAGACCCCGGCTCGCCAAAGAAATGCCGTGCTCGCTTTGGGCTCAACCAACAAACGGACTGGTGTGGCCCCTGCAGGTGTGTACTACTGTCCCGCATGAATCTGTCACTAACATGAGTGCTCTTTATCTGCGCTGACAGTTTCCCAGCTCTGCTTTAATGAAACAGATGCGCTACAAACGCCTTCTCTGTTTCGGCTGTGTCCATCAAGCTTTGAGTCGTAGTCCTGTTTGAACCAACCAGTCATCACTAGTGCACAGTGGAGGACGAAATACAAAAAAAATAAAGTGACTGAGTAAAAGTGCAGATATACAAAGTCAAAGTTAATTTACCAACGTCCTTTACAACACATCATTAAGCATCAAAATAGCATAAAAGAAAAGATAAGACAGACAAATGAAATATTGACAAATTCTTAATCATTCAAAAAGTCAATCATTTAGGGGACATTGAAAGCCAGTGAAAAGTAGTAAATTTCAGGAGAATGAAATCGTGCTGCGTAACGCGAGAATGAACTTTGCTGGAACTTGCTGAACCTCAAACGTGCTTCGTAACACAAGAATGAACCTCATTGGTTCTTGCTAAAGCTCAAACACGCTGCGTAACACGAGAATGAACCTCATTGGTTCTTGCTAAAGCTCAAACACGCTGCGTAACACGAGAATGAACCTCATTGGTTCTTGCTGAACCTCAAACGTGCTGCGTAACACGAGAATGAACCTCATTGGTTCTTGCTGAACCTCAAACATGCTGCGTAACACAAGAATGAACCTCATTGGTTCTTGCTAAAGCTCAAACACGCTTCGTAACACAAGAATGAACTTCATTGGTTCTTGCTGAACCTCAAACGTGCTTCGTAACACGAGAATGAACTTTGCTGGAACTTGCTGAAGCTCAAACGTGCTGCGTAACACAAGAACGAACCTCATTGGTTCTTGCTAAAGCTCAAACGCTTCGTAACACAAGAATGAACTTCATTGGTTCTTGCTGAACCTCAAACGTGCTTCGTAACACAAGAATGAACCTCATTGGTTCTTGCTAAAGCTCAAACACGCTGCGTAACACGAGAATGAACCTCATTGGTTCTTGCTGAACCTCAAACGTGCTGCGTAACACGAGAATGAACCTCATTGGTTCTTGCTGAACCTCAAACATGCTGCGTAACACAAGAATGAAGCTCATTGGTTCTTGCTAAAGCTCAAACACGCTTCGTAACACAAGAATGAACTTCATTGGTTCTTGCTGAACCTCAAACGTGCTTCGTAACACGAGAATGAACCTCATTGGTTCTTGCTAAAGCTCAAACACGCTGCGTAACACAAAAATGAACCTCATTGGTTCTTGCTGAAGCTCAAACGTGCTGCGTAACACGAGAATGAACCTCATTGGTCTTGCTGAAGCTCAAACGTGCTGCGTAACAGGAGAATGAACCACGTTGGTTCTTGCTGAAGCTCAAACACGCTTCGTAACACGAGAATGATCCTCATTGGTTCTTGCTGAAGCTCAAACGTGCTGCGTAACGCGAGAATGAACCTCATTGGTTCTTGCTGAACCTCAAAAATGCTGCATAATACAAGAATGAACCTCATTGGTTCTTGCTGAAGCTCAAACACGCTTCGTAACACGAGAATGAACCTCATTGGTTCTTGCTGAAGCTCAAACGCTTCGTAACATGAGAATGAACCTCATTGGTCTTGCTGAAGCTCAAACGTGCTGCGTAACAGGAGAATGAACCACGTTGGTTCTTGCTGAAGCTCAAACACGCTTCGTAACATGAGAATGAACCTCATTGGTTCTTGCTGAAGCTCAAAAATGCTGCGTAATACAAGAATGAACCTCATTGGTTCTTGCTAAAGCTCAAACACGCTTCGTAACACGAGAATGAACCTCATTGGTTCTTGCTGAACCTCAAACGTGCTGCATAACACGAGAATGAACCTCATTGGTTCTTGCTAAAGCTCAAACATGCTTCGTAACACAAGAATGAACCTCATTGGTTCTTGCTGAAGCTCAAACATGCTTCGTAACACGAGAATGAACCTCATTGGTTCTTGATGAAGCTCAAACACACTTAGTAACAGGAGAATGAACCTCATTGGTTCTTGAGAATGAACCTCACTGGTTCTTGATGAAGCTCAAACACACTTCATAACACAAGAATGAACCTCATTGGTTCTTGAGAATGAATCTCACTGGTTCTTGATGAAGCTCAAACACGCTTCTTAACAGGAGAATGAACCTCACTGGTTCTTGAGAATGAACCTCACTGGTTTTTGATGAAGCTCAAACACGCTTCATAACACAAGAATGAACCTCACTGGTTCTTGAGAATGAACCTCATTGGTTCTTGATGAAGCTCAAACACGCTTCGTAACAGGAGAATGAAGCTCATCTGTTCTTGAGAATGAATCTCATTGGTTCTTGATGAAGCTCAAACACGCTTCGTAACACAAGAATGAACCTCATTGGTTCTTGAGAATGAATCTCACTGGTTCTTGATGAATTCAAACACGCTTCGTAACAGGGAATGAAGCTCATTGGTTCTTGAGAATGAACCTCATTGGTTCTTGATGAAGCTCAAACACGCTTCGTAACACAAGAATGAACCTCATTGGTTCTTGAGAATGAATCTCACTGGTTCTTGATGAAGCTCAAACACGCTTCTTAAGAGGAGAATGAACCTCACTGGTTCTTGATGAAGCTCAAACACGCTTCGTAACAGGAGAATGAAGCTCATTGGTTCTTGAGAATGAATCTCATTGGTTCTTGCTGAAGCTGAAATGCGCTGCGTAACATGAGTAACAAAATAACACAAATAACAATGTTAGTCCATGCTAGAAGTGCAGAATGACGCAACACGAGTGACGTCTGTGGAAACATCCCGAACGCTCTGCTTCCGCTGGAGTGCTGAGCTCATGCCTCCTCATCCACCTTCAGAAAACCGTCTGCTCACTGTGGTCAGCACGAGCTGATAGCTGAGCTCGACATCTTTAAGCTCAGAGCTTCCTGCGGTGGCCGAGCGCTGCTAACGCTCCTGTCAGGGAGACTTTGATGCGGGCGAGTGTGTGAGACTTTGATTTGTGTCTGAAGTGACTGCGGTGGATCTGATCTCCAGGCTCTCCTGCCGGGTTGGCACTGTGGTTTGGTAGCGCTGCGGTTTACAGACAATACCTGATAACACTTTCTACCTAACTTTAAAATTCTGTTGCTGTATCATGCATGAGGGCGGGTAAAGACCCATGCACTGAAGGAAGAGTTCATCCTAAAATGAAGTGAAGTCCATAGCTTTTGACACTATGGACAAAAACATTGTTTTTTCATGCATTTTGAGTGGAAAGAAAAATCCACAATACACATTTAAGTGTTTATTTTATTGCACTTTTGTCCATTTGTGACTGTAGATTTCAATTACAATACATATCTTTAAAGATTATAAATCTCCATTTCAGCAGCTTCACACACACAACAATAACAATAATAAAATGTTTTTTTCTATAAAAAGTTCCACACAAATCTTATGATCCCTCTTTTTTCCTCATTTTAACGATTACCGTCTTAAAGATTCTGCAAACATATGCACTCAGCTGTATTTAGGCAGGACTAAATATCATTCCTGCTTGTGAACGCAGTGTGGAAAACATGCCTTGCTGGTTTAAATGGGTTTTTCCAGAATTTGATTGATTTTTATCATCTAATGACTGTTAGGTTGAAAGATCCGGCCCACATCTGGGCCGTGTTGAATCCACATGTGCCGGATCTGGGCCGGATCTGTTGAACTTTAAGGTTTGAGTTTGTTCAAAAATGCAGACTAAATTTAGAATACATTTATGTGTGAACTTACGGAAAAGTGGTCATTTCTGAATGAAAACATTCACACGCCGGTTTTGAGCACACATGCGTGGGTTACGACATCGTCAGGTGACTTTAATGGTGACTTTGATAACCCAGGCTAGAGCAGTAGCTCATATTCTGGCATAACTGTTTGTTTTGGTAACACTTTATTTTACAGTGTCCTTGTTACATATGTTTCATGTAGTAATAACAGTAAATTATGCATAATTACATACAACCAAATCCTAACCCTATAGTAAGTACATGTTGTTAATTATTATTACTCAATACATAAATATATATAATCACACTGTAACAAAGACACCTCAAAATAAAGTGTTGCCTTTGTTTTTTTGTGTGCTTTTATTTTCTGTCATTGTTCATATTTGTGACGTTTCACATCCACGCTTTATTCACAGATAACTCTCTTGACTGTTCCTAGGAGGAAAAAGAAGTGCATTCGCTACCTTCAACGAGGACGCTGCGCCAGCCCCCATTCTTCCGATGGAAGTGCTATAGACTCCTCCCCCTCACCTGTCAATCAGCTGCCAAGCCCCGCCTCCCCCACCAGCAGGCCCCGCCCACAGAGTGGCAAACGCTCCGCCCACCCGCCCAGACTCTCGCTCCACTTCAGCAGAATTAAAACAGAGAGCACGACACGCCAGCCACAATAACCCATGCCGAGACTCATTCCTCACGTTCTCTGTGCTCCTGTTTACTCAACAAAAAAAAAAAACAACAAAAAAAATTATTATGGCACATCATTCATCTTTAAGGAAGTCGTGGCATTAGATTTTCTCGTTGGTGAATCTCATGAGGAATGTTTTCTCTTTTATTTTATTGACAATTAAGCATGTTATTGTTTCCATTACCATAATGCAAAAAAACTCAAACTAATTTTTGTTACTGTAGTTCAGACAATTATATATGAAACGATGTATATTATTAATCCTCTAGTGCTGTTCGGTCATTTTTGACAGAAATTTTTTACTTTTTTTCTTCACTTCATCGGAATGGTACGAAACTTGGTAAAGATTTTGGCACTTGCTGTGTGAACACACACAAAAAATATGGACATGATTCGAAAAGGTTAAATGTTCCTGTAAAAAACAGCCACACTTGAGCTCATTGGAAATGAATGGGAGACGAATTTCCTCTAGTGGAAGCGTTCGGTACTGCAGCCGAACACACTCTCACTGAAAGCTCATTTTTTGAGATATCAACCTCAAATTTAGAAAACAGCTTGTTTAGATTTCTAGCTTCCATTTTTCTCACAGTTTTAGAGTAAAACGTGTTTTGGAAAAAAAAAATATTTCATATAAAATAGTATTTTTCTGCATTTTTCATTACAATAAATGTACATTTTTACAACGTTTTAAACTTTTCACTTCAGCAATAATCTGCCAAGTGTCGTCTTTAAAAAGAGATCAAACTTAAGATGTATGACAGTTTAAGCTGGAAATTAAATTTTCAGGTCTATGCTCAAAAAGTGAATAAATAAATTATAACTACTGCATAAATATAATTTAGTACTAAAAAAACCCACTAAAAATCCACAATATTAAATATTATTGAACTAAAATAAAAGTTAAAGTGGTCTTTTTTTGACCGACAAGCGAACAGTACCAGAGGGTTAAATATGATTTTCTGTATTACAGTAATGCGAATGTCTCATTAGTGTCTGATTCTCATTAGAAAGTACAATTACAGTAGTAGATAACGTCACAATCCAAAGAGACTTTTCTTCACATGAAATGAATTTCTTTATTCATCTTTGATTTTATGAAGTACGATCTATATATTTCTTCGTGAGATTCAGCCACTGTGTGTTAAACCGCTTACGACTGCCGACAATCCATCATTTAAATGCCATGTCTCTACATCACTGAAAAGTTCTCAATTCTACAATCAAGTAAATGTGTTGTAAAACGTATTCTTTTATAGATATTAAAGTCCGTAAATAACTAAACTTTTATATGTTTTTATGTAAAGAGAAAAAAAACAAACAAAAAAAAACTTTTTATTCATACATTTTAAGTTTTTGTTGTGTAGATCTGTAGTCTGCTACGCCTGTCATACAGCCAAACATCAGCGTTTCAAATGAAGTATGTGCATGTATTTTGTATGTTTCAGAAACTCTGCTTTGTGTGTGTATGTGTGTGTGTGTGTGAGTGTGTGTGTATGCGCTTCTCCAGCAGTCACTCAGTGTTCACTCGGGTCTGTCTCCATCATGCCAGCAGAGGGAGCCAGCTCTCATACTTTCGCTTCTGATGTAACTAGATTTATTAAAATATTTTGAAAACTCTGTTTAAAGTTGATCTTTCATTGTTCCCGACACTCAACACTTTAATGTGTCTTTATCCACTGACTCGAAGACAGCGAGCACCAACTATCAGAAAAGTGACTTTTATTCACTACCAGGATTTGAGCTCTTGATATCAGCTAATTCCTATCAAGAGTTAAAATTGCACTAGTAAAAACTATAAATCTTGATATGTTATTGTATTTTCACCATAGGCTGCCATTCAAATTCAATTATCAAGAATTGATTTCTTACAAGTAATAAAAAATTATAGTTTTTGATTTCAATAATTACTTTATTACTAGTAAAATTATAAATTTCTGATATCAAGAACTCAATTGTCACTAGTTGAAATCTGTAAACATATTTCAACATGTTACATTTGTCATTTTTGATATCTGAAAATGTATTTCTGATATCAATAATTAGAGTCTAAAATGGCTTTCTTACTATTAACAATCACATTCAAGGGTCTGCATGGAAGTACTTTCATGGCTATATTTGCATTGCCAGTTTGTAAACAGCTTGTAACGAACCTTTAAAAACGAGATCTTCCCTGACTTCTTAGGTTGTCTATGAAAGCCTGTAAGGACTCGGGCCGGTTTTGCTGGTAAAATGAAACGTATGTGGGGATTACGTGCGCTCCGGAGAACCTCTCTTTCAATCACATGACACTAATGCTTATACAATGTTCAGGATAAGAGCCATTATGTACTGTAATGTCAATGTGTCACGCAAAGAAAAGGGATTAGTTAGAACTATAGTCTCGCATAGGCAGATCTAGTCTATAGTCTCAAATATACTTTATCATCAAACTATCATAACAGTGTAATTTTAATAATATCTGTAGACATGATGCCGGTGAATCGCAGAGCTGGTGCAAACATATCCATATCACTATGATCAGAGGCTTTCTGAACTCTCAGTTGTGTGTTTGTTGTGTTATTGAGAGGAAAGTGCAGCACATATTTACATATTCATCAAACCGTCACTCTCAACAGCGCGGACGGCGTCGGGATGTTCGTTAACAGTATATCGCTATTAACTTTTTATTTCTTAACGAAGAACAAAACGGCGTCGGGACGTTCGTTAACAGTATATCGCTATTACCTTTTTACTTCTTAACGAAGAACAAAACGGCGTCGGGACGTTCGTTAACAGTATATCGCTGCAACTATATTTCTAACTATTTACTTCTAAACGAAGAAAAAACCGGCGTCGGGACGTTCGCTAACAGTATATCGCTGCAACTGTATTTCTAACTTTTTACTTCTAAACGAAGAAAAAAACGGTGTCAGGATGTTTGTTAACAGTATAATCGCTGCAACTGTATTTCTAACTTTTTACTTCTAAACGAAAAACAAAACAGTGTCAGGATGTTCGTTAACAGTATATCGCTATTAACTTTTTATTTCTAAACAAAACAAAACGTGTCAGGATGTTCGTATCGCTATTAACTTTTTATTTCTTAACGAAGAACAAAACGGCGTCGGGACGTTCGTTAACAGTATATCGCTATTAACTTTTTACTTCTTAACGAAGAACAAAACGGCGTCGGGACGTTCGTTAACAGTATATCGCTATTAACTTTTTATTTCTAAACAAAACAAAACGGTGTCGGGATGTTCGTTAACAGTATATCGCTGCAACTATATTTTTAACTATTCATTCCAAATGAACAAAACGGCGTTGGGATGTTCGTTAACAGTATATCGCTATTAACTTTTTATTTCTAAACAAAACAAAATGGTGTCGGGATGTTCGTTAACAGTATATCGCTATTAACTTTTTATTTCTAAACAAAACAAAATGGTGTCGGGATGTTCGTTAACAGTATATCGCTGCAACTATATTTTTAACTATTCACTTCTAAATGAACAAAACGGCGTTGGGATGTTCGTTAACAGTATATCGCTATTAACTTTTTATTTCTAAACAAAACAAAATGGTGTCGGGATGTTCGTTAACAGTATATCGCTGCAACTATATTTCTAACTATTCACTTCTAAATGAACAAAACGGCGTTGGGATGTTCGTTAACAGTATATCGCTATTAACTTTTTATTTCTAAACAAAACAAAATGGTGTCGGGATGTTCGTTAACAGTATATCGCTGCAACTATATTTCTAACTATTTACTTCTAAACGAAGAAAAAAACGGTGTCGTTAACAGTATATCGCTGCAACTGTATTTTTAACTATTCACTTCTAAATGAACAAAACGGCGTTGGGATGTTCGTTAACAGTATATCGCTATTAACTTTTTATTTCTAAACAAAACAAAATGGTGTCGGGATGTTCGTTAACAGTATATCGCTGCAACTATATTTCTAACTATTTACTTCTAAACGAAGAAAAAAAACGGTGTCGGGATGTTCGTTAACAGTATAATCGCTGCAAAGGTATTTCTAACTTTTTACTGCTAAACAAAGAACGAAAAAGAGCTTCTCCGTGAGTATATCGGGTTCTTGAATCTCGTTCAGTCTGTTGTGTGTTACGCGTTCACGAGTGTGAACAGTAATCATCTGCTGCAGTTTCACTGAACGGCCACCGGTGTCACTAATAACAAGGGTTTCTGAACTCCACATTCAGACCCTTTAAACGCTACTGTGCCAAAAAACGGATGAAGAAAGCTACAAATAAAACTGACTATCTGGCAAAAACAGTCTAAAGGTGTAGAAATATTGCAGAAAGAATGGACAAATCCCACAATAATCGTTTTATTTTTTGGAATTAAAAGATTTATAATCCTAATTGCCTGCCATTTACGAGCAGAACTGTGACTTTCAGTCCTATACAATGAAGCAAAGAAAACCAAGTGAAAGCAGACACAAGTACTTCCAGTTCACAACACACGTTTTATACATCTTTCCAACACTGATCTCTCGTCAGCACAAATCAGGCTGCTTATAAAATGTTGCTTATGTATTTTTTTTTTTTTAAAGAAAGAAAAGAAAACCAAATCTGCCGTTTGGCGACGAGCTCCGTTAAAAATAAGAAACTGTGGCGAAGTGTTTTCTCTACATGGGTAAATACTACTTCCAGTGAGAAAATGAGAAAAGGAAATGGTGGTTTAACAAAAAAGCTTTTACACCACACATGCTAGCAAAACACATGGGATTTGACTGTTTATTTGTGTTAAATATGAACAGCGCAGTGCAATTTTTTTAATAACTTTTTTACGTTTTTTTTGGACCAATCCATAGTGTTAAAGTGTGTCAGGATCTTCACTTCTCTTCACACCACTGGTTCTCCTTGCGTACCTGCAACACACACACACACACACACATTCTGGTGAGCGCGAGCGCATTACATCACGAGACACAGGATAAAATGAGCTCTTGTTTTTACCTGGGCTTCCTCTTCCTCTGTGAAATCATTTTTGATATTGAACGTCTTTCTGATCTCCTCTGGGGTTTTGCCTTTGATCATGTTTGCAACCGTCTTGCAGGTCACATCTAGCAAACCTTTGATGTCCAAGTAATTTGCAGCCTAAACAAAAGACAAGAGATGAAAGTGAGCAAATGGAAGTGGAGCAAATGAAGAGGCGGACATCTTGTGGCCAGCAAATGCAACGCTGCTCAAATCTCACACACATTTGCATGAAGGATCCATGCCAGTTACATTCTAGACACTGGTATAAACATATCTATTGGTACAACATGCATCACATGACTAAACACACATCATTGTTTTCAAATATCTCCGTTTTCAGAGTCCACGCTCTGTTTTTGAGGCGTTTTCAAATGTAAATGATTGCTGTAGCTAAAGGACTCGCTCATTAAGACTTGCTGCCACCTACTGGCGATTTAAAGTCATTTCAATATTTTAACACCTATAGAATTATGTAATTATAATTGCAGTGTAAATACATCTGAATGCTGCTTCGGTGCCACTTCTGCAGTGCAAAAATGAATTGATAATAAAGGCTGTTACCAATGAAATGAAATCAGTGTTTATTATTATTAGAGCTGCATGATTAATTGTGACCCTGGACCACAAAACATGGGTCAATTTTTTTTAAATTGAGATGTATGCAACATCTGAAAGATGAATAAATAAGCTTTCCAGTGATGTATGGTTTGTTAGGACAATATTTGGCCGAGATGCAACTATTTGTAAATCTGGAATCTGAGGGTGCAAATAAATTGAAACTTTGAGAAAATCTCCTTTAAAGTTGTTCATTTATGTTCATGATTGTGCTGCATCCACTCACAAAAATAAATGTTGTATTGATTAACGAAGGACATCATATATCTTCAAGGAACATGATCTTTACTTAATATCCTAATGATTTTTGGCATAAAAGAAAGAAAATTGCTAATTTTGACCCATAAAATGTATTGTTGGCTATTGCCACAAATATACCCGTGCGACATGTGACTGGTTTTGTGGTCCAGAGTCCTACGGTCCTACTCCTAAATGGCAGCGAGCCGTCTGTCTATTAAACCTTTGACAAGTCCGATCACAGCGGACATTCAGATCTGAGTTCTGATCCCGAGAGAGCCGCTGTCATGTGTAGATATGAAACAGCTTCACAAACGGTCTCTAACACACAGGATCATTATTTCTGTCTTACAATCATTCATACGATCACAGAAGTACCTGGCTAAAAGTTTATAGTTCTGATGACTACGTCAGCATTCAAAATATATAAAAAAAAATAAAAAAAATCACCTTTTGAAAGTAACATGACGTTTCAAATAACGATTGTATCGATTTAAGTCACAGACAAGTGACTTAAAAACATGTTTTTGTCATTGAATCATTCACTCAAGAGATTAGTTCAAAAATGCTAATGAAATAGGTCTTTATGAGTGAGTCATTGAATCATTCACTCATTTTAAACATTTTAAATAGACTGCCACAATTAAAATTGTGTCAGAACCTCTAGTTATGTTATTTTGTTTAGAACAAACCTCATTGGTTCTCACGCATAAGCTTCGGGATGAAATCTAGGTGATCCATGTACATTGGTTGATCGATGTTTGTGTGCAGGCATGTTTGAGCTCATTCACTGTTTATATGTGAATAAAGTTCATCAAGTGACCCGGTCTCTTCTGAAGCCTCGGATTAAACCGCTTCATTCATATGGATTTATTTTCTGCTCTTTTTATGGATGTTTTGACGACTCAGAGTTTTGGGTGAATAGACTTTCAATATTTGCGATTTGAAGATGAACGAAAGTCTTACGGGTTTGGAACGACACGAGGGCGAGTAATTCATGACAGAACTTTAATTTTGGGGTGAACTAACCCTTTAAACAGGTGCTTCTCAACTGGGTTTGCTTCATTAAGTGCAGAGAAGGGCTGCACAATATATAGAAATTATTTAAATATCGCAAATGTATATATATATATATATATATATATATATATATATCGCGATGGCTTGCAATAACTGTGGTCATGAACAAAAGTCAAAGACAAAAATCACTCACTGCTCTCGGCTGAATAACTTTTGTAGCTTTAATAAGAATAAGTGTATATTTAATTCATACAGTGAAAACTAAGCAGTGTTTATTTTTACATTTGATTATTCAGTTTCTGTTGTTTAATAACTCTAATGTAGGCGTTCCTGAACCCCTAAACCCTGTGGTTTACACTGATGTTAAAATAACACTTCTTACGCTACAGTAAAACACTGATGTTCACTGTCAGAAGCTGTGGGGATGTTTTCTCGTCACTAAAAGAATGTGAAACACGTCGGTAGGTTAAATAATTTTATATATATTTTAAAGATAATTTGTTTATTTTACACACTTTAAGCATTATCGTATCGCACATCGCATTATTTAATGAGTTATCGCATATCTCTTCGATATCGTGCAGCCCTAGTGCAGAGTGACACCTTTATCTACAATCTGGACAATGTTGTCCTAAACTCCATTAGGCTGCATTTAGTCAAAGTGAGTTTGACAAACCAGAATGAGTTCGAAGAGAGTGCCCTGGTCGACTTTGAGGAACTCCTGGTCCCACACGGGAATGTCATCCGTTCTTTTCTCTTTATTCTCGTCGTCTTCGGGTGGAGGAGGGTCATCTTTATGGTGTGTGCACCACTGAATCACCTGTGGACATATCAAACACACCACACGGCTCAGTCCCATGCACGACGGACACTGGAGGATTACATTACACACACACACACTAGGGGTGGGAATTGGCACAAATGTGACGATTCGATAGTATTGCGATATTTGGGCCACGATTCAATATTATTGCGATTCTTAACATATTGCGATACAGCAAGTATTGCGGTTCGATTCTGTGATATATTGCGATTCATGTCCCCCATATCATTCAAAGGCATTACAAAAAATAAAGTAAATAACACTGCTCAACTCACTTCAAATGTCACACTTAATTCTGTGAACATCATCTTCTACACATTAACTGAAGTGCAAAAACTTGACACAGGACCTCATTACAGGACAGGACGTAAATATTCATAAATAGGAGACCTCTCACGTGAATGGTGGGCTCCCAGCACATAACTTAAAATTATTGAAATACAATAGAGTAACAAACCTGAGAATAATCATATTAATAAGAGTAACTTAGAGCTTCAATCAAAGTGAGAAAATTAAACAAAAATGTGTAGCCTACTGCTAGAGTCCAGTGTTGCATAAAGCACCTTAAGTGTAATTTTCCCTTAAAGCCCATGTTGCAGGTTTTTAAAAAAAAAATTTATTAATATAACCTTGTATGAAAATACCATATGAAAAGTAAATGCAGGATTAAAAATTGTTTTGCAAGACATAAGGGCACAAATTTAATAGAAAACGTGACCGTTTCCTTGACCGTGTTGAAAAAACGCTTTTTTTCACCATCGCGTCATATGACGCCACATGAGGGAGTCGTTCGCCGGCTCTGCGTTCGCTCAGTGCGGAGTAAGTTGGTATTCAGTGGGAGCGGTCATGATTCAGTGTGTTTTCGGTGCTTATTGTATTTCAATTCATCATCGTCGTGGTAAATGATTGTGAATTATGGCCTGTCAGGGCATCGAGTCCACAGGTTTCCGAATAAAAGGACGGTGCGATCTTCCGTGCCTGTGTGCGTTTTGTGCAGGGTAAGAGACGGGACTTCACTTCTGCTTCTGCTTTTGCTTTGAATAACGCGGTAGCGTGTAGCGTTCACTATAGACCGAATGATTATAATCCCGGCGATATGTGGACACTGTCCCGGCTCCTTCATCGGGTCTCCCGGTGACGGTCCGCCATCAGCATGTGGTTCGGCCGCCGGCGGGAAACATGACGCTCACGGATCCGTCAGAGATCACATATTGTACATCTGTTTTACAAAATGTGCCTTATCTTAATTTAATTCATTAACATATCCTACATAAACTTGTAATGCATTTATGTGTTTGTTATTAGTCTGCAGCCAACACTTATTATTATTATTATACATATAATATATTATGTTCTATAATTCATTTTCAATCTGTACAAACCGACTTTAATGTTTGTGTTGGCTGTTTCTACATATAAAGTTTTTATACAGTAAGACAGTTGTGATTGTGATCATTTTTTGTATTCATCGTCACCAAATGGGTCAATTCAAAGCCTTTATAAAGTCCCTCTTCCTCTGGAAACTGTCTCCTAATGGCTGACACACACAACACATGCAGGTAAGGGTCTAAATACTAGCTTTGCTATTGCCTGATACATGATGATAATAATCTGTACAGTATTGTGATCTGAGCATAGTGTTATACATATCGTCAGGCTAACGTGAATACATCTATAAGCTAACACTCTCGCCCTGTTCTCCTCACACCACAACTCCCCGTTGCTCTGTCTAACCCTGGCCTGTCCTGCTCACTTGGCTTCATATCAGGCTCATAATTATATGATATCATCATATATATCAATTATATGAATTATATATATCATACGAGTAAACATTTAGGCTACAATTCCCCCAGCTTTCCGAGCTGTCATTGCGATCCATTGCTTTCCTATTGTTTACTTTGACCGCTCTACCTCATGTTGCGTCACTACCGGTTCGGCGGTTTTCAAATGCGGAAGTAAAATTTTCTCACAAAAACGACTCCAGAAGCCTAAATAGCGTTTTATAAGTATATGTTTATATTTAAATCTAGTTCCTACATTATTTTTCTATACATTGGCTTACTGGGTATTCTAACCTGCAACATGGGCTTTAAATTCTCCCTTATGTTTCCCTTAAACCTAAGGGAGTTGCAGAAAAAAACCCTTAAGTGTTATTTAAGGGTTTCTTTAAGTGAAACGTCATAAATTCTTAGAATTTCCCTTAAACGCAGTTTTTTCACTTAAGTAATCCCTTAAAAAGTGTTAAGTGTTGCATAAAACCCCTTAACGGTCATTTCCCTAAGTATAACTTAAGGTTTGGAAATCGTAACCTTAAGAGTAACGCGGACAAAAATAAGACGACATGGCTGAATTTATGGAACCAGCTGAAGATCATTATGTGCCAAGAAGAATTTTTATGGATAGGGAGAACCCTTTGGACCATATTAGCGACGAAAAATTGAGGGGGCTCTTTCCCGTCATTTAAACTCTTTTTTTTTTTACCATATTCGTCAAGAAGAATGCATTTCTCCTCCTCTGTCCAATTTTTCTTTCTTTTTTGTTTTCTTTATCCATTCCGATATCCTAGCCTACTTTATTTGCTGAAACTGCGAAACTGTAGTGTTAGTGTTTTGCGTATCTATGGCAACAACAGACTTTTATAACGTGAATCCAGGATCGCTGTCGTGAAACACTTAAATGTTTCCTTTACCTAAGAGAACCGTTTAAGAGATTATATATGCAACACCCTTAAGTTATTCTCTTAGGTAAGGGGAAATCGCCCCTTAAGTATCACACTTAAGGGAAAAACTTAAGGTGCTTTATGCAACCGGGCACAGTCCTGTTGACTGCAAGGTTGGCTGCAAACTTTGGTTTAATTTGGGAATATTGGCATTTTTGTTTAGAAAAAGGAGTTGGTCAACATCCACACTTTCGATTTGAAAGAAGACGGAGCGTCCTGTGCATGTGTGTGTGCACCGGTGTGATGATGAAGCCATTTTCATTAGAATTTGCTGTTGAATGTACGACAACAAAGCAGCGCAACAAGCGCCACCTTGTGGATGTAATACGCAAATGTAAATTATCAGAGTAAACTCCAGAGAAAACCCGGAAGTAAAACAGATAATTTTATAATTAAATATTGCAATACTTTGCGCTACTGTATTGATATAATTGCACGCGCAAAATATTGCGATACTGAACAGAATCGATTTTTCCCCCCACCACCCCCCCCCCACACACACACACACACACACACACACAATATCTAATAAGCTTCTAAATACTGTGCAAAAGGAAGCCTAATAACTGAGAATGAGCAATGAGACAAACTCCAGTCACAGTGGCCATGAAAATAATGTCACAATGCAAAACAGTGATGATTCATGATGTCCATCACGTGACAAATTAACTAAAAACTCAGAAGGATATAATGATTTCTTAATTCAGAATATGTGTTCAGGGAATTTGGCTGTAAAAAGTATAACATGAACGAAATGACTCGAATAAAGATTCATGTATTTTGATGAACGAGAGCGAACGAGAGAGTGAGTAAAATGATCCGAACTTCCCATCACTCGCCATGTAAAGGTCTAACGTGCTGTGACAGCATCTAGCAGCCGAACCTTGACCTTTAGGATTACCACTGCACCAAAACTTAAAACTACAGTGTTGAATCTTTACAACCTTGTGATGAGAAGCGCTGAGCCAAAGTAGAAGCTTTAAAGTGTTAGACTTTCATTCATCTTTGAAACACAAATTAAGATATTTTTAATGAAACCTGAGAGCTTTCTGTCCCTCCATTGACAGGCTACGCAACTACCAGTTTGACACTTCGAAAACTAGTCCAGATGAAACGAGCGGTTTAGTCCAAAGTTTCCGAAGAGACTCAATCGCTGTATATGATGAACAGATTTAATTCAAGCTTTTATTCACACATAAACATTCATCAGCCCACACATCAGTTGTGGAAACAGAAGATCAAGCAAATACAGTTGAGTTTCTGTTAATGTTCGCTAATGATCATGTTTATATGAGGGGAAAAAAGCCAAAATTAAATTGTTCATCATATAAAGTGATCGTACTTTAACGCGATCGAGTCTCTTCAGAAAATTTGGACAAAACCACTCAATTCGTATGGATTCGTTTTACGATCTCTTTATGAACTTTTTGAAGTGGTAGTTGCGTAGCCTGTCAATGGAGGGACAGATCTCTCAGATTTCATTAAAAATGTTAATTTGTGCTAACTTTAAGGGCTAGCTGCGGTTTTCTGTCAAAAAACGTATAATGGTTTTACATTTGTGAATGAAAAAAATGAAGACAGTTATAAATATTGGAATTTAAATTGTACAGTATTTTACAGTGTAAAATATATTTTTCTTAAACATTTTATTTTACAGTGAAATATTACTATTGCTGAATTTCTGTTTTTTTATTCAGTAAATTTTATTTAGATAAACAATAATAACAATGATAATCATTAGGGACGATCGATTAATTGTCGATAATACTTCTCGATCGTCGATTAAGCAGGTTCATGAGCGTGCGTGCGGCTCAACCGCAAAACATGTATAGCGAACGCATCAGAGTTATGTTTGGGACCATTTTACACCTTCATCATGACTAAGTTTGCGTGTGCATTCGCAGCCTTTTGTTTTGTGCAAATGTAAGTTGTAATGTGTTTATTTTATGTAGGCCTATCCATATCTGATTGATCTCATATAGGATGCATTTGGTTAAGAATTAACGCTGTAGTAAAGCGTGATCAGCTCAAACGGCTATGCACGACTAATAATGACTATGATTGGGATTGTCATATTATATAACATAATAAAGAGAACAATATTGTAATAAAACATTGTGAATTATTTGGGTTTAGTTACCGTGTTTCATCGCGTTGCTCCAGGAAGAGCGCGTCCACAACACATCATTCTGAACTTAGTTCAAGTTCACTTGTGCATTCGTGTCATTTTGTGCAGATATCATTTATAATATTTTGTTTATTTTGTGTATATCTGATTAAACTCATATAGGATGCGTTTCTTTGAGTTAAATAACACGCTAGCGAAGTGCTCCAGTTTACCGGCATTCATTCAGCACGCAGCTCAAACAGCAATGCACTACTAATAATAACTATGATTGGGACTGTCATATTACATAACATGAGAACACTTTTATTAAATCGTTGTGAATTCATTGGGTTTAGCTGCCGTTTTCAACACGTTGTCCCAGGAAGAGCTTGTCTAACAAGCATGCTTCTGAGGCGGCGTTGGTGACACGTTGTATTAGTTGTTATATTTGATTATTAAATAAGTCATTTAATTAAATGATCAATCACATCGAAACATTTTACAATCCTACTAGCCCTTTATTTATATTAAAAACCCACCTCATTCATTTGGTGAGGAACATAGCGTTTTGAGCTGCATTTGCAGACCCTGTCATGCTGTCGGCTATATGCACTGCAGAGGACGCATATCGCAGTATTAAGGCTAACGATTAATCGATTAATTGATCGTTAATTGAAACGACGATCGATCATGGGAATTTGTGGAAACTGACATCCCTAATAATCATTATTATTGATTCATAAAGTCACAAATTGTGCAGCCCTACAAACAAGCACAGCAAACCTGATTTCCTCCATAATCGTACAGTAAATAGTACTAGACGCCATAGTAAAGCTGTCCAGGTAGGCAGTGCACAAGACTTTTGAACACAGACAAAGTATTTAGTACTTTGTATACACACACACCCCATTAGTAGAGAATATTCATTAGCAACGACGGTACTTCAAGGAACAGACACTCTAGTGCAAATTATTTCCATATGTCCGGAGTCATTTACTATTACTGTGGGTTACACTTTATTTTAAGATGTCATTGTTACGGTGTAATTATATATTTAAGTACCGAGTAATATTAATTAACAACATGTACTTACAATAGGGTTAGGGTAAGACTTGGTTGAGGGTTCGTTGCATATAATTAAGCCTAATTTACTGTTATATTACTATGGTAAGTACATGTAATATGTGTAAAAGGGACACTGTAACATTAAGTGTTAACTTACTGTGTGGTAATATATGATCTGGACACGTTTGGGGAGGCTGGAAATTTACCCCTTGTGATATGAAATTCAATTTATCAAGATATCAATGTAAAAGTTTGACCTTCTTCAGGATGGCTGCGTTTACATTGGGCAGAGGAACCGGATCATCATCTCCTTCATCGTCCATCCCCAGATCTGAGCAGAAGACAGCAGAGATTACAACACACTTCATATATCATATTCACAACATGCTTCCTATAACACACAACATCTCAGCTCATCTTACCTTCAAGCATGGTTTTGATAGTTACAGACTGCTTAGCGATTTCAACATCCACCTCAAACATCTCTCCATCAGAGCTCTGCAGTTTAATAGTCGGCATCTGCATGAATAAAACACAATTACAGTCAGGTTATTAAAGAATGGGAATGTCAGTCAGAAGCTAAATGACTCATGCTAGCTGTGTTAGCTCACATTCACCAGCACTCAGACTTCTACTACACATATATAAAGCGTAAAATGTTTAATATGAAGAATATCCGCTGTCACATATGGTATTATTCAAAGTAGGAATCAGAAAACATCACAGCAACATAAATCACAGGCTGTTTGTGATGCTAAGCTAACGTTAGCAGCGCGGCTACAGGCCTCTCATAGCAACCGCTGAATTCATCACGTCAACCGGTTTAAAACATCGTAATTTCACACACAAATACATTCACTCTGTCACTTCACTATCAAAATACGACATGTTAATATGGGTGATTTGTGCCGTTCTTACCGTGACTGTGTGAGCGATGAAGATATAAACCGAACGTCAACAAGGCCTGAATAAGACTGAGAATCAGCGTGCGCGCGCGCGCGTGTGTGTGTGACTAATGCACGAGCACGCGCAGTGGACCACGGGAACTACAGTGATGGTCAAAGGTATCGCAGTGACACACATTTTTTGTTTCGTAATGTTTGCTGCTTCAGCTGTTGATTCACACTGTCTCTTGTGCAGAGTGATCAGATGCATTTTAAAGAATTGCAAAAAAAAAAAAAAAAGCTGTATTGACCCCCCAAAAATAAGTTAATCATCACAAAAACACAAATTTCACTGGATTTATTTATTTTTCCCCCTGTCACAAAATGACCAGGTAACATCATTTCACAAATCATGGGCCATATGTATAAAACTTTTCAGAAAATGCTTGAGGAATTTAGTGTTACAATTCTTAGTAAAAAGTAGGACTTGTGTAAGAGTAGGAGCTATTTATAAAGAAACTTTCAGCAAAGTCTCAGACTGACTCTTATAGTGACTGAACTGAGGACTACAATGATGTCAACCCAAAATGGCCGCCCTCAACCTCTGAATCAAGAGTGAACCTGGAATAAAATAATTTAATTAAGGCAATAAAACATGTATTTAATATTTAAAGTTGTTTAAAAATGTATTTTGCACTGTGCAAAGTAATGAGTAGTGTACAACAGGGTTAAAGGAACAGTTGGCACTTTCATAAACATCCGCTTTTCAAGATGCACATGGAAATTTGTCTGATCCTTGACGTAATCGCGGAAGAATATCTAAACGAATGGTATTTGGGGTGAAAGACACAATAATTAACATGATAATAAACAGCTGAATGACTTTTCCATTTGTTGACATGACATGGTTATTCAGATGGTAAATATCACACCTTAGAGATAATCACCATATTTATAATGAATCCATCATCATATTTAAAAAATATGTTGGAACTATAACAAAACACAACTATAATAACGCCAAACACACATTTTACACTTTTTATAAATTTTATCACATAGATTAAAGTCCCCCTGTGGTGAAAATCCAGCTTTTAATGTTGTTTATGTGTCTATGTGGTGTGTTTAATATGCTTTAAGACAAACCATGTGTAAATTCATAAGTCGACACCATTGCTGAGTATTTCCTCCTTAAAACTGCAGTGAACCAAAGACAGTCTCAAAAACACGCTTTGAAATCGCTGGTGTTTCTGACGTCACAAACTACCTTGTAACCAATCAGATCAACATGTGATCGTCAACCAGTGGATCTCTGAGCTGAGTGAGCGAGTGGAGGCGGGGCTCATTTGCATATTCATAGAACCACGTATACTAAATGAGGCGAGGGTGTCGAGTTACATTCAAGATATTTTAAGGCATGAAGAATATGTCATTTGCATATGTATTTTCACTGTTTCTACAGTCAAAACTGGTTTCGGCCAGTCAAGACTTTTTAAAGTCAGTTACATAAAAAGTTAAGATTGTCATCATTTGAACTGGAAAAGTATGTTAAGAACTTGTTTCAGCTTATTGTAAAGCTTTGTCTTATTTTAAGTCATCTTGAGGTAACCCCGGTTTGAAAAACACATTTAAAAGGCTATTAATATTAAGGGTTTAAAATACGGTTCACATTCAGGAATATTATCGATTTAATACATTATCAGATAACAAAACCTGAGCTGAATAAAAAAGACTGAATTTTAATATTCAATGATTTAATGTTAAATTGATTTTGATAATGTATTAGTAAATGTTGAAATTAATATTAACTAAGATTAATAAATGCTGTAGAAGTATTGTTCATTCTTAGTTCATATTAACTAAGGTTGCTAACCAATGAACCTTATTGTAAAGCTTTACCAAGATTTTATTTGAATAAATGGTCTTATCTTGAGCCATTTCATATCTGAATTGAATTAGTTTCATAATTTTACAACAATAACACTGCGATTTTCCATAGTTTTATTAATGTGAAGCGGCTTTGAAACAATGATTACTGTATAAAGCTGATGAAATAAAGCAGACACAATACAGGAGCAAGATCCATCTTTATTGTTGAACTGGTACCCTTTATACAGACACACACACCATCATCATCTGAAGATATCCCAGCATTCCTGCGCCGGCAGGCCATCTTAGTCCGCCACAAATCACATAGTTGGCATCGGTTTAACATGTTTCCCCCGTAGGAAAGATCACCCTCTAGATACTGGATGTTGGGATACAAAAGCATCTCATTCCTCCCACACCACATGGAAAAAAGGTGGACAGAAATTGTAAAACTGACTTGTTTCGTTCAGCTAAAAAAAAAAGTGCAAACATACATTAAAAAAAAAAAAAAAAAAAAAAAGGAGAGTATAGAAAGAGGGTTGAGAAGGCGTGAGTGTATTGAGGACAGGAGCGAGACGGGAACGAGATCTCGTGGTCGTGTGTCGGACTGAAGCCGGGTCGGATTGGATATGGCACACACACACACACACACACACACACCTTTTGGTCCACAGACATTTCTTTCTGGATCAGTTTTCTCTTTAATCTTTTTTCATATATATACTGTTGCCCACCGTTCCTCTCCTCTTATTTTAAACTGAATGAAGGTTATTATATCATGGCAATACTGTGCGATTCACAGGAAGTAGTCGGGGGTCCGGCGAGTGACGTGTGGCTCTCCTCTGCGTGGCGCCGGGTCAAACTGCAGGCTGGAAACACACAACACAACACAACATCAGATCACACACACACACACACACGTTCATCATTATCCTCTACTTAACCAGGAGAATCACACTGATATATCACTCTCTCTTCTTCCAGAGAGATCTGGTTAACACGGCACATAAAATGACAATACCACAATTCACACATTCAAAAATTAAATGAATCAAATTAAATCCTGAGAAACAATAGTAACACTTTACAGTAACGATCATTAGTTAACATGAACTGCACTTACACAGCATTTGTTAATCTTTGTTAATTTCAACATTTACTAATACATTATTAAAGTCTTGTGAACATTAGTTAATGCACTGTGATCTAAGGCTGGGCAAACAAAATAAATAAATCTATTTTTTGATTAATAAATTTTTTTTTAATTCTCATAGGCCACGAATAAATTTTTTTTCCCATATTTATCTATCCCCCAAAAGCCAGTATTAGCTTTCCTTCACTGTTTCTTAGGCTTGCAGTCTCCATGTGACAGATAATGCCGTGAGATTGTGTGTGTTTTATCTTAAACATTAAATAACCGGATCCTGTTTGATCGAGGCTGTTCGGACTCGTCCAATTTTCAGCATCAAGTTTTCATCTTGCATCAAAATCCTGTCTATTTATTGTATGCATTTGAAATATAGTGTTGGGTTCTGTTTTAATGTACTCAAGTATACCTCAAATAAAAAGAGTTAAAGAGTTCTTGATTTCTTTTTATTAATTAACCACTTGTGAACTTATATTCACTGTTTTAAAAAAAAAAAAAATCTAGGATTTGTGTGAAATCTATATTCATTGAGTCGAATCAAAAATCTAAATCAAAAATCAAAGTTAGAATCGGACCATCTGAATCGACACCCAGCCCTACTGTAAACTAACATGAACATACAAACAACAGCTGGATTTTTATTAAATAACATTAACAAAGCTTAATAAATACAGAAACAACTGTATAGCTCATGAGTTGTTCATGTTAGTGAATACATTAGCTAATAAACCTTATTGTAAGTGTTACCGAAACAATTGCAAGTGTCCTTTAAAACCTTGTGCGAGAGACGTTTAAAAGTGCTGGAAGAGCATCTAGATTAAGATTAGAGAACTAACTCTTCCTACAAGTGAACCATTCAAAGTTGGAATTGCCATATCAGTTCCCTTAGAGCGCCCACGGGTAAAAGTCATGTGTTTTTAGTTTCAAAAGGGCTTGATTTAAAGAAGATGCTGTCGTATGAATAGTTGCATCATCTGCACACACGTGTGTTTCGGCTGAATCTGTTCCAATCATTGATAACCACAGAGAATAAAAGAGGGTCTAAAGCAGATCCTTCATGAACACTCACAACGAGTACTTGAGGGTGTCGTCGAGCTCCATGATGGCCGCCTGATTCCCACACCGGTAACAGTAGTTCGGCGCGCTGAAGATCGTTACCACATTGCGATCATGGCACCAGTTGTAACCCTAGGGGACAAAGAGAGACAAATTACAGACAAACACGTTACAGATTAGAGCAAAACTTTTGCGATATTTACTAAATGTCGATTAAAAACTATTGCGAAATGACGGTGTTTCCAGTAACTGATGTTATGCAACTAAAACATTATTTTTTCCTCTTGCGATAAATCACTCCAACAATCATGGCAACGGATGTTTGTAGGTTTACATGTATCTCTAGACATTATATTTAATGGAAGGAGATGTAGACGTGCTTTCCAAGCATTAATGGCAAGGAAAGGCCGTTATACTGAGAGCGGCTCATATGAGGAGTTTCTGGGTGTTTCTCCCTCAAATCTGCTTCAAGATCTTGATTGTGGCGTTTCTTAGTGGTTTAGAATCTATTATTCCTGTAATTCTTTCGTCTTTTATGAGTTTAATGAAGAACTCTGTCTCGTCTTCTGTCCAAACACACATCATCATCTACGTCAGGTGACTGTAAATGTGCAAAAACTGTTTCCATTGCAGTTTTGAGAAATATTCCTTTTTCTAATTGCCTGAAAAAAACCCTCATGCGAGCGTAAAAACGATAACTATAAACAAACATAATCATAACGATATCTGTACGAACCAATGAGGTTCATTCTCGTGTTACGCAGCACTTTATAAAAGATCTAAGTTTTCTGGTGAATACACCATCAATGAAGGGACAGAAATCTCTTCACTTCACTTGTGTTCCAAACATGAACAAAAGTTTGTAAAGATAAAGATAATATAGATTCTCTGCCCAAAAAATGACTCATTACTGTCTCACTCCTCCATAGGCTTCTAGGTAATCGAGATCTGCCATCCCAGAAAAGTTAGTAAAGACATTGTTAAAATAGTCCAAGTGACTACAGCGGCTCAACCTAAAGTTATCAAGCGACGAGAATACTTTGTGTGCGCAAAAAACACAAAAATAACGACTTTATTCAACTCTTCATGTTCTTCTGTGTTTCTCTGAGTGAGTTCACGTAGTGTAACAGCACAGCGCTTCTGGGTTGAATGCAGGCTCACTATTGGCCGACGCTGGTCATGTGTGTGATTCTGGCCAATAGTGAGCCTACGTTATCATTGCTCTCAGATTTCATCAAAAATATCTTAATTTGTGTTCCGAAGATGAACGAAGGTCTTACGGGGTTGGAACAACAAGAGGGTGAGTAATTACTGACAGAGTTTTCATTTTTGGGTTAACTAACCCTTTAATGCATGTAAGTTCCAGGTAAGGATCTGATTGTGTGTATATGGTGTCATGAGGAGAGGAACGCACCTCCATCACCAGCTGGTGAGCTCTGGAGACCAGCGTAAGGCCGTTTGCATGGTTGAACGTCTCGGATATGTCCTGCCCAAAGGTGTATCCCGCACCTCGAGGAGAAATCCCCCAGCCTCCACGGTCATCCGGATCAGACCACAGAAGATCACACATGGGTCCCTGAGGAACAGAGAGACGTCAGTGCTCGTTTCAGGGAGAAACCACATTCAGGACCTTCAGTGACTTCAATCAGAGATCTCACTTATCAAACCTTTATCTTTATCATTATCATCTGTCAAATTCTAAAAAAGGTAAACAAACAAAAATAAACGAATAAACAAAAGGGTACAAATAATAAAGTGCAGCACAAGCAATGACTGTGGAAACATAACCATTGAAAGGATACTAATGACAAAGACATCGCTTTACTTATTAAAACTGATTTTTTCCCTCATGAATATATAAGATTGGCCTGAAGAATGAAAGCTGTATCATATTCTTGGATATTTATGAGTAATATCACACTCATAGCCATGCAAAATGCCTGTATATCAGACGGGCTGCAGCTTTAATTTTGTGTGAAAAGATTGTTTATAAATAAAATTAAACAATTTCACATATATTGTGTTTCAATAATTCAAGGGTTTTCCAGGACTTAAAATTCAAAACGTCAAATTAAAGCACTTCAAGCACCTTGTACGAACCCTGTTGTTTTAGCTTGACTTGATTTTTTAAGAGATTTTGCCATTTGACTGAAAACAGCACATGTAAACCACACAATAGGGTTTCAACTACTGCCACAGTTTGCAGCTAAAACAGTCATTTTTAAATGTATTTAACAAAAATAAACCAATAAAACAAAAAAAAGGTACAAATAAAGTGCAGCAGATGCAATGACTATGACAAGATATCGCTTTCCTGATTCATTCTCATGAATATGATTGGCCTGAAGAATGAAATATGTATTACAGACTTGGATATTTATGAGCAATATCACACTCATAGCCATGCAAGATGCCTCTATATATCAGACAGCGTTGATTTTGTGTGAAAAGATTGTTTTATCAATAAATTAAACATTAAATAGTTTCAGTAACTCAAGCACTTTAAGTACCTTTAAATAAATACGGCTGTTTTCAAGGGTTTTCCAGGACTTCAATTTAAAAACGTCAAATTAAAGCCCTTCAAGCACTGTGTACGAACCCTGTTGTTTTAGCTTGACTTGATTTGTTAAATGATTTTTCCATTTGACTCAAAACACCACAATAGGGTTTCAGTTCGCAGCAAAAACAGTCATTTTTATAAGGCTAAGAAATGACATGATGGGATAAGCGATGATCAATACCTCGTGAGGAACTTCCTGTAAACGATCCAGCGCTCTGATGTGATCGAGAGTGTCTATGGACGGTGACAATCCTCCATGGAGACAGAATATCTACAGAGAAAACAATACGATTTGAACATCACAGCGACACGTTGATGGGTTTAAAGCTGAAGCGTTTCATGATCTTTTCAGTCATCGACCTCCGAATGTCTTACTCACAGATGATTGCATATTAAAGATGCTTTATGGATATTTGAATATGTAAAAACACAAGAGTTGACCTACCTGACCATCTACCAAGGCAGTGAGGGGAAGGTAATCGAAGAGGTCTGTGAAGTATTTCCAAACATTTGCATTGCCGTATTTCCGTAAGCACTCGTCATAAAAGCCGTACACTTGTGTGATCTGTCTGCTTTCGTGGTTCCCTCGAAGTATTGTGATGCGTTCGCGGTACCTTACCTGGAATATGAAGACATGACCAGTGATTAAACATTAACCATCATATTTTCACTTTTAAATCACCAGCTGTGATCAATCCTTCCCAGAGATCCAAACATGGATCTTGACTATATGACAATATGATTGCTGTTGTTTTAATAGAGGAGTTTTGTTTTACCAGTAGGCCTATATGATAAAAGAGCCTATAATAAATCATGAGGTAATAAACCATGTGTATGGGTGGACATTCTCTTGATTTGTGCTTAATACATTAATTCTGCTGAATATACATTTCTGATATGACAATCATTACGATTATAGTTGAGCAAAATAACCGGGATTATCAATTTAAGCATTATGCAGCATGATGAAAACTAGACTGAAACACGCAGACATTCAGTCGACTAAAACTTGACTAAACAAAAACAGGATATGGTTCACGAAATATGATAACTAAGAGTACATTGGACTCAGGACTGAGACTAAATAAATAAAACTAGCTGACAACATGAACACTAACAGAAAGGCAGACTGCATCTGCTAGACAACATGAACACTAACAGAAAGGCAGACTGCATCTGCTAGACAACATGAACACTAACAGAAAGGCAGACTGCATCTGCTAGACTACATGAACACTAACAGAAAGGCAGACTGCATCTGCTAGACTACATGAACACTAACAGAAAGGCAGACTGCATCTGCTAGACTACATGAACACTAACAGAAAGGCAGACTGCATCTGCTAGACAACATGAACACTAACAGAAAGGCAGACTGCATCTGCTAGACTACATGAACACTAACAGAAAGGCAGACTGCATCTGCTAGACTACATGAACACTAACAGAAAGGCAGACTGCATCTGCTAGACTACATGAACACTAACAGAAAGGCAGACTGCATCTGCTAGACTACATGAACACTAACAGAAAGGCAGACTGCATCTGCTAGACTACATGAACACTAACAGAAAGGCAGACTGCATCTGCTAGACAACATGAACACTAACAGAAAGGCAGACTGCATCTGCTAGACTACATGAACACTAACAGAAAGGCAGACTGCATCTGCTAGACTACATGAACACTAACAGAAAGGCAGACTGCATCTGCTAGACTACATGAACACTAACAGAAAGGCAGACTGCATCTGCTAGACTACATGAACACTAACAGAAAGGCAGACTGCATCTGCTAGACAACATGAACACTAACAGAAAGGCAGACTGCATCTGCTAGACTACATGAACACTAACAGAAAGGCAGACTGCATCTGCTAGACAACATGAACACTAACAGAAAGGCAGACTGCATCTGCTAGACAACATGAACACTAACAGAAAGGCAGACTGCATCTGCTAGACTACATGAACACTAACAGAAAGGCAGACTGCATCTGCTAGACTACATGAACACTAACAGAAAGGCAGACTGCATCTGCTAGACTACATGAACACTAACAGAAAGGCAGACTGCATCTGCTAGACTACATGAACACTAACAGAAAGGCAGACTGCATCTGCTAGACTACAAGATAGCAGAGGGGTCTAAAGTTAAAGGCATGTGGAACTACTGTCATTTAGAGTGTGTGCTGCACTATATAGAGAATAATAATGAGCTGAAGCTTGACTTTACTAAATGAAATCCACTGTTTCCCCTAGAAATGTTTCCGGCAGCGGTGCCGTTACGTGCCGGAGGTTGTTACCAAGCCGCGCATGGAGGGGGTCCGCATGGTTTAATAACCCCTTAAACCATGACTTTGGGCAAGTTTTGTGGATAGAAATGGACATTGAGACATACAAATATGACACACCTAGGGGTGTAACGATACAACGATATGGATCGATGCATCGATATAACGTCTAACGATACATCGATTCCACACGTGAAATATCGATATACACCTTTATTTTGACACTCTCCACATTCTCACGTAACATCCTTCACCAACCATACTGTCTGCCGGTGTGTCTTTATAACGTTAATCTCCTCATCTGAAATAGACGCCCGACAAGACTGACTGAACCCTAAACAAGTTGTCACACAAAAGCCGGTATTGTCCGCTGTCAAGGCATCGCGAGTTCATGTTTTACAGCAGAAACAGACAAGCAGTCGTCGCACCCTTGTTGGTGAACACAACACGATAAGTCCGTTTTAGCGACTCAGCGCGCAGTATTCAGGTCAGATGTCACTTTGAAAAGACGCTGGTTAAGAGGAGTTTCGTCAAAGCTGACTAAAAGTGATCGAGGATGGATAATTTCAATGAACTTGATGAACCCGTGATATTTTCTATGGGGCGTAAAAGAATAAAAGCTGAAACATGTTCACGGACCCTTGCTAAAGCAGCTCGTGTAGTGATGAGGGAAAAGCTCTCTGTACTGCGTGTACGTTAAACACAACAACAAAGTTTGACAGGCGTCTATGTCAGCTGAGGAGATTAACGTTACAAAGATTAACCGAGTGTTGTATTATTTATCATAGCAATTACTTGGTTTTGTTTGACTCAAAGATGAAATGTGAATGTCTCGGCTCTGCAAAAAAACAAAACTTTTAACAAAGCATACTTTCAATTAACTTTAATTTTGAAATTTACCTGTATTTAAGTTATTATTATTATTATTCTTCAAAACCACCCAGCTGCAGTTTGATTGATATTACTTGGAATGTACAATAATAATAAAAAACATGATTTATGAAAATGAACAAGAACGGAGTACTTGCAAATGACCTCTTCTGTTGTAAATGTCCCCATTGGGAGAGGGTGTGCAATTTTCAAAGAGTTTAATTAAACGTTCATGTTATATATTTTGGTGGCATTTGTGAGTTAATAAAAACGTAACTGGTTGTGTGAACATAATATCTAAATATAGATTAATCGATCGATAAAGCCCTGAATCGAATCGCAGAATTTTTTGAGGTATCGGCAAATATCGTATCGCTGGCTGAGAGAATCGATATCGTATCGTATCGTGATGAACTGTCCGATATACAGCCCTAGACATACCATCGACAGACTCAAGGCATGATTACTGCAGCACGTACCTTGAACTGGTCACAAACAGAATCCTTCATTTGATAATGTTAGACAGGATTGTTCATGTTTTTCAGCTATACGGTAGACATTGATAGGGGGAAAAATGAAACGGCACAACCCAGAAAAAGATTATTTACAATTTATTGAAAATGTTATCTTAATGTCAAAGGCCACACCCAATCTGTGAGCGCTTCATTTTTCATGTTTCCCCCAGATCGCACAGCCCTAATAACGGGTTTATATCTCGCAATTCAGAATTCTGAGATGGAAACTTTTTCAATATTTGTATTCCTTTATTCAGTGGCGTCCATAGACTACTACTTCACAACTATCATCTTCTAACACCACTCTTCTCATGCACAGTATAGAAATTAGTAAATGCATGGTGTTCATGGCCGATTCAGACACAGATTGATGATTTCTTCTTTGTTATAGAGCAAATAAACAAATATATTTGCCTAATCAGTCAAACTGGCCTTAAACAAAAAAAATATCTGTAGTCTTTTGAAATTAGAGGCATTTTAATGACGATCCAGACAAAGATGCTGCACACATGTAACATGAGCAGTTGTTTTACATTAAATAAGATGGTATAGTTAAAAACAGACTTGAATTATGCTACAATAAAGGAACTAAAACAGCGATCGGACAGGATGAAAAGGCTAATTCAGTGTGTGGTGCTTAAACAGGCATTATACGGAGCTGAGGGTCAATATACCACTCTCATCCGGCACCAACACAAAAGTTTCCATGGTTGTGATGTAACATTTAATCGTTAACCTATTATTCCTTCTGTGAACAAAGCTCTGTGCTCGACTCGAGTGGTAATGTGCTCATA
This sequence comes from Leuciscus idus, assembly GCA_021554675.1. Classification (NCBI taxonomy): domain Eukaryota; kingdom Metazoa; phylum Chordata; class Actinopteri; order Cypriniformes; family Leuciscidae; genus Leuciscus; species Leuciscus idus. The sequence continues at coordinate 2,865,818 of CM038632.1, forward strand.
GATCAACAGTGTGCTTTCCCTAACTCCATCATCAATAAATCTGGCTCTTCCCAGTGCCTGTTGATGACAGACTTCCTCATTTCCATATTTATCACGGCATCTGTCATTAGTGACATCATAACTCTGTTTTTTCCCCAGTTTTTATACGAAATATTGATCAACATTATTATAATATAATTAAATAAATCACTGTCACTGCAACATTTATTAAAACGTGATGCAAAGATGTAATAATCCTCATAGCAACATAAGAGGTTGATAACTTTGATTAAAGACTTTTTAGTTTCTGAACCTGAAAATCTTAAAACACTTCATTTCAATCGTGTCTTTGTTCAGCTGTGTCTATTTGTTGTGCGATTGCTTATTTTTTATTTGTTCTACTTTAATAACTGAGTGTTTACTTGTCATTAATAATGCTTGAAATGTATATTAGTTAGGCTAGTTGTTTTAGCCTGTTGATTTTGCTCATGATATTCAGATACAATTAAATGTTTTGCAATAAGACTAAATGTGAATGATATCCATGTTTTTTTTTGTTTTTACCTCATTGGAATCGAAATTAGAAATCAATAAGATTCTGAATCGATAAACAGAATCGGAATCGTTAAAATTTAAACGATACCCAACCCTAAAAATAATTATATAACTTAATAAATTACTGTCACTGTAACATTTTTTTTATTAAAACGTAATGCAAAGATGTTGAAACAAATTCCTCAGAGCAACATAAGATGTTGCTAACTTGATGTCTTTACACACAAATCTGCAAGCGGTCGACCAATCACAACAAACTGGGCCATCTGACCAATGAGAGCAGAGCAGGCTCACGGAAAGGCGGGGTTTAGAGATTCAGATTGTTTTATTTAGTGCCATGTCAGCATTCAAGGCTATTTTCATGGCAAAAATTCAAATACAAAAATCCAAATATCATATAAATACAATAAAAACCAAACAAACAAAAACAGCAAGTCGTATTATACAAGATTTATTAAATTAACATATGATTAAAAAAAGAAATACAAAACCTTTTCAGGCATAATCTTACTCAAGTCCTTAAGTGAGGTAACTTTATAAAAGAGCATTCTACTTTTATTAAGTCCAGGACAATCTAATAAAATATGTTTAGGGGTTTAGAGAGAGCGAATCCTTGATCGAACCGTTTCAGTCTGTAGCCCCTTTCACACAACGCGATGATCCCGGCAAATTGCCGGGAAATTGCCAGAGCGCCTTCTGTGTGAACGCAAACACGACCTGGGATTTATGCCGGGATCGATGCCGTGTTGGGGACCTCGTAACATTGCCGTGTTCAGTCCCGGAACGCGCGCTGTGTGAACAAAAGCCGTAATAATGCAGTGTCGTAGTGATGACGCTGAAGCCGGGATCGTTCGCCAGCTGTGAAACGGTACGTAATGCGCAAGTTTATGATCGAATCAGAGAAAGAAATGCACAAGCGTGGTTTCTCGAGAGAGAGAGATCGCAGCTCATAAGCAAACTGAAGACGCTACTGAGACATTACAAGTCACATCGATGTCACGTGTCTTTACGGTTTGTGTGTGAACACACTCTCTGATTCCGGAAAATCACTGGCAGTGTGAATGAACCAAAATCAAACGAACCCGGGTCACTTTATCCGTGTATTTTCTGGAATCTCTGTGTGAAAGGGGCTTCTGAGAGAGAAGAGACACTACGCTGTCATCAAAAACGAGCCCTTACCTTGAGAGCGACAAGCAGCGTGACTGTTTCCACAGAGTAATAGCCTCGGTCCACATAATCTCCCATGAACAGGTAGTTCGTGTCCGGTGACTTTCCTCCGATTCTGAAGAGCTCCATGAGGTCATGAAACTGGCCGTGGACGTCTCCACACACCGTGACGGGACATCTCACCTCCTGCACGTTAGACTCCTTGGTCAGGATTTCTTTAGCCTGCAGAGGAGAAAATAATAATAATGTCATTCTGATTTCTGACCTGCCAATGTCTTAAATGTAAATATACCATGTTCTCTCTGAACACTTGAGTGTGTTTAAAACCGTTCAATGCGCAGGTAGTTCCAGTCAGTTTAATCACTTCTGTATTAATGCCCTGCTTTCACTGAAGACTAGATCTAACGAGTCTCAGCAGTGTGTGTGAGAGAGAGTGAGAGTGTGTGTGTGTGGGGTCCAAGGCCTGTATCTTTGCAAGCACACATGAACATGATGAACACTCCTGAACACTAAATGTTTCTCTTATTTTCAATCTCCCCCATTCATTTTAAAACGGACGTTTATTTTGACCAACATAAGCTCAGATTAATGAGGCCTACGATCAATCAATTTAAAAAATAAAGGAGAAAACCTGTCCTAATTGAAAGAAAACCATTTTAATTTCAATATTTGGTTATAATATAGCATTAACGAGTTTGCAGTCCGGCTAAGCTACACTTCCAACATGCTTGAATAAACCCAACGTGAAAACAAGCGTTTATGAGCCACAGTTTTTTAAATGTTAATTTAATTATAAATAGTTTATAATCATTTACTCACACTTTCAAAGTGATCTTATGAATCAGTGACAACTCCTAAACAACTGGTTTGTAAATAATGCAATACTTCATTTAGGCATGATAAATTGATCATTAATAAAGTATGAAAATACAATTATTAAACACATTATAGATATGCTTATAAATCAAGAATAAAGCATTTATAGCTGTATTTATAAACGGCTTATTAATGTCTATTAATGCTTTATAAATGATGAATTAACTGTTTACTAATGCTTAACTAATGATTAATAGCGTGCAGTTTATATAAAGTGTTAATAACATGAATAATTTGTTAATAAACGAGTGTTTGTGAGTCAGTGTCGACTGCAGAGATCAAGCTTCGGTCATCTCTGTACTGTAGGGAGAAATGCACTGTACTAGTTTAGCTCCTACACTTGGATATGCACCTAATAATAGGCACATTTATCTAGGCTAATGTTAGAGCGAGCAGTCATGTACAGAAGTTAACGTAAGGCTGCATGTTTGAGGTCTATGAACAATTTTTATGAGCCGCTATACACAAGCTGTCCTCCATATTGGAACAGTCAAAGCCGGTCCATGAACACGAGAGAGCAGGTTAACTGTGTGTCTGCAACCGTAGATATGAGCATGTTTGAATATGTTTTCACAGGATATAGTTTATCATTAATGTTAGATAATTTTTTCACATGCTTAAATCTGCTTATGGTTCCCATAGTTTAAAAACCTGTAATACTGAGTGATAAAAACAAACCAACATGTTCTCACTGGTAAAAGGTGATCCATTATTTGGGAATTTAAATCTCGGCAGTTTTAACAAACGAAGGCCTGCAACATGTTGAGGCATCTTGGAAACCTCATAGATTTTTACTGTGAGTGACGACAGCATCTGACTGTTCCAAGATGGCGGACGCAGTCGACTGGCATCTACATCTATACACATCTCACGGACTGCGAAGTCTCTCAGACATCACGGCACACAAAATTAGAAACACTTCAGGAGTTTGGAAGTCATCATCTGATTGGTTGAATTCTAGGGTCCATCTGGAAACAAAGATGCCGTGATGCCAAACCCCCTCATGGAAGAAGAAAGCCATAATACTTACAACCGTGACAGGATCAACTAAACGCTGGATTTTCAGAATTCTGTGTAAAGACGCAATGCCGCATAAAAGCAGACTTAAAAGATGCCGGGTCTGACCCACCTCAGCCCCTAGTGTCAAACGCGAATCTGATACGGTTTTGGTTCAGTGTGAACAATCGCGAACTTGTGCCGGCCTAAACTATGTCATTGTCATGAGAACCAAAAGCACGCCTGTCAAGGAGAAGCTCCTTATTGTTTTAGGAAATTTTTTAAAAATGTCTCACATCGTGAAGCAAACCATAAACATATCAGCAAGAGAGTCGCTGACTCGCCGTTTGTAATCTTCCTTTGAAGAGACAGATCGACACGCTGCTATATTTCTCTCAGGTACGATACATGCTTAACCCAATCGGCGTCACTGTGATCGCACTGTTATATTATATTCCAAAAATCATTTCCTAGAGGACGATATTTCCCGACGGTCTGGTGACATCGTCTGTCCTGACAGAAATGCTAACGCTAGCATTATTGTTCATTTCTTGTGCCTTTTCCAAACTCCAACGGGACTTTCTGGCTCCTTGTAAAATAATAATAATAATAATTTCGACCTCTTTTAATCCTGCAGTGATGATACCTGATGTAATAATTCAGAATTTCTTTGTAGCATTTGTCCCGGCTGGACACATTTTATTAAGAAATAGAAGGGGAAAAAACGATTTATTAACTAAATTAATTTAAATGGCATATTTTTATTCTGAGGTTCATTTCATTATTTTCAATTCATTTTATAACACGTTGTTAAAACCTTAGTCATGTTTAAAGCATTGATTAATGATTTTAATTCCTGTGTAAATGCATTTATGCCACTTCAGAGAAGCAATAAACATTCAGTGTAAACTTGAAATTCATTTTTGTGATTTTATGCCGCTTCAGATTTGGTTTCTTTGGTGCTTTTTCAGTGTAAAGATGCCTATAGACTCTTTAAAATACATCCAAGAGTTTCACACACTGGTCTGTTACTGTAGGGACAACCATGTTACATTTTCACAATGACGTTGAACAAAACAAACTGTGATTGGTTTCTTTACATGTCACTCAGCCTCTGGCCAATGACGATAAGTCCTGTGGACTCACTACTGTGCTGGGTTAGACCCGACTCTGAAGTAGGTCCTAATGTAGTTTCCCAAAATGCGTTTCTAGAACTAAAACCATTCCCAGTTCCTGCAGTGCAAACACACCAAACAGTGGGTAATTCCAGCAGAAGTTATAGGAACTATGAAAAGTTTCCTATTGTAAGCTAATAATTAGCAGCTATTTTAGTAGATTCAAATTCAATTAGATTGAAATATTTGAGTTAGCCAATAACCTTTAACTCGTTGGGTCGACTCAATTTATTTGTTATGGTACAAGCAAATGTAGTCATTTAGATCGACTTACATTTTAACTCGTATTTACTCAATTCATAACTGATCTCACACCTTTAAAATGTACACATTATTTAAGTGCTATAACATTTCTCCAACAAAAAGTACATCGAAGTTTAATTTCCTAGTGTTCATAAACTGATCACAACTATGAAATCTGTTGCAGCAACAAAAACATGCTGGGATGTTTCAACATGTTTGAGTAGCAAATGGACAAACCCAACGCTTGGGTTAAATTTTTTAACCCAACGTATGGGTTTGTCCATATCGCCATGTCCCAAACATGGATTGAAACAACCCAGCATTTATAGAGTGCAATAAAAACTGCCCCATACTCGTGATTCAACCATGAGACGCGATCAGAGAATGCTGAGCTAGAGCAGGTTAGCATTAGCATGTGTGCTCTGCTGTCATCAGATGATGGCCTCTCACACGGCCGCCATTTTGAGACACTGTGAGTGAGGATGAGGAAGAAGCTGCATTCAAACGATTCGCTTTTTCAACAAAAAAACATTTATATTCAGAAACTCTCTCTAAACACGTTGTTTTGATCCGAACAGAAGTTATTCTGATTTAACTAGTCACGGTTTACAGCATATTGATTCATTCATACTGTAGCTTTCAGCCTACCGTAAATAAATTAACGGCACATACCGATTCAACATTCACACGTGATTTCATTAAAGATTAACGGAAGACATCGCCTTGTGTTACTAAATCAAAAACAATCGTAGTTTCTTATGAGTGTTGCGGCGGTTTAAAAATCCGCCATCTTGCATCTTAGCAGCTAACGCGGCTAAAGCGGGGGAAATGAAATAAACACCGAAACTCGATGTTGGTGGTGTAACGTATTACTCATACATACCTTCTCACAGAGGCTCTTGACTTGGCTTTCGGAGAGCTGTTTGCATTCGTTGAGCTGTTCGATCCATTGATCCAGCTCTTTCGTGAACGCCTTTTCATCCATGTCTGCTTTTTCTTTAACTCGATTTTCACACGGATTTCTGGTCTAACTTCTCCCAGCTTTCCACGAATATCCACCCGAAATCGATTGATTACTTTAACACGTACATGTGGCCAGGGATCTTGAAGTAATTAGGTACGGGAATCCAGTGAGGAAACGAGAAGCCGTCGGCCTTCAGAGTCCCACCCTGACCACGGTTGTTTTCACTTCAGCCTTTCCTCACATCAGACTCCGACGACCGGCGCGGCGCTGATTGGCCAACCGCAGCTGTCCCATTCTTGATACTGCGCTCTGATTGGCCACCCGCACCCGTTCTACCTTTCTGATTGGTCGCTGGATACGTCGTTGGGCGTTTTCCTTTACTGCAATAGGATCTCATTAACACGTCAACGGTTACATTATTTGTGTGTATATTTTTTATATAATAGTTTATTTTATTTAGAATGGTTGATAACTATTACATTCATAAGTTTTTAATGAGGAAACTTTATTTTGTAGAAGTTTTAAAGTGACTATGAAATCAAAATGGACAATTCTTTTTTTATTGAATGTTGCCGTGTTTCTTATAAACGATTATAAAAAAACATTAGAGAGAATTATTACTGATATACCCAACAATGTAAAAGAAAAAGGCCAAAATCATGTATAGAAACGGTTGTATGATGTGGGTTACACGGGCCTGAGGACAAAACGGTGATTTTTGTTTTTTGATTTTTTTTAATGACTTTATTGAACAATATTAACAACCATAATTGACCTGAAACAACATATGAAATGTCTTCTCAGACAACAGACAAGCACCATAACATAGGATATAGAAAATACAAATAAATAAGGTTAGAAAAAAAGAACGAAAAAAAGGATTCAAAAAAACAATAAATAAAATAAATAAAAGACTAGGGGTTTTCAAGTTTCACATCCTCTATCAAAGTAGATATTAAGATTAAGGCATTCTTTTTCTTCATTAATTTTAGCGATGAGAAGTAATGACACAGTTCTTTATGAAACACGTAAAAGTTTGGGAGTGTTTTCAGGAATGTATTCTTGTGTAAAAAGAATTTCCCAAGAATAATAAATGTGTCAACTGTCATGTCACGTGTTTCATCTTCCATAAAAATACCACAAATTGACAAAACGGTGATATGTGGTGGTTCAAAATGCTGTAAAATATTTCGAATTATTATTATTATTAATCAACTTCAATATGCTTAGCGTTAAAATGGTGTTATTTATGACTAAGACTAATGGATATTGTTCAGCATTTTAAGGCAGTGAGATCATGATCTTTACTGGGGACACAAAATGCACCAAATCCCAGGAAAGACCCAATCAGATCAGAGTAAAAGTCGAAATTATTACATATTATGTACACTGTAAAAAAAAAAAATTACAGTCAAAAATTTCTAGTGACTGATAACATCTAAATTTTTTTAATTAGTCTGACATATTATTTCTCATTGAGCCAATGTTAACAGACTATTGCAACAAGAATTGCACTTGGGCCAATTTAAAATGTGACCAGTCACTAGAAAATTTTGACTTGGAGAGGTTAGAATTTTTTTACAGTGTAATCATTTCGATTTTTTTATGTCAATTTCTGCTCTTTATGTCTTATTTATAACTATTTGTCATAATTATGACTTTTTAAGACATTTTTTTTATTATTATGCTTGCAAACAATACAGAGTTGACGAACATGGTATGCAACAGAATTACAAAAATGTCAAAACAAAATATAACAATATGTACAATGTCATCTGAACATGCAAAATAGCAGTGCATAACTAAGACAAATAAAAATATAGAGAAATAGGTGTTAGCAAAAACAAAAAAAAAGATCATGAGGGTAAGACATTTTTATGGAAGCTTGTTTCCGCCACAGAATAAAACATTTTAAAAGATAATTGCGACTTTATATCTTGCAAATCTGAGAAATAAAGTCAGAGATAGGCTATAAAGTCTGATTGCGAGATATAAAGTCAGAATTGTGAGATATAAACTATTCTGAGGTAAAAAAATAAAAAATAAAAATAAATAAAAAAAGACCGTCTTTTTTTTCCCTTAGAATTGGACTTTATATCTCACAATTCTGAGAAAAGATGCCAGAATTGCGAGATATAAACTCACAATTATGTGTTATAAAGTCAGAATTGCGTGAAAAAAGTCAGAATTCTGACTTTATATCTCGCAATTCTGACTTTATATCTCACAATTCTGACTTTATATCTCACAATTCTGACTTTATATCTCGCAATTCTGACTTTATATCTCGCAATTCTGACTTTATATCTCGCAATTCTGACTTTATATCTCGCAATGGCGACTTTATTTCACGCAATTCTGACTTTATATCTCGCAATTGTGAGATAAAAAGTCGCAATTATCTTTTAAAATGTTTTATTCTGTGGCGGAAACAAGCTTCCATACATAACTGTCGACTTTTCATCTAAAAAATATGACATAATATGTAATTCTTTCAACTTTATCATATGTTTCTGTATTTTTTTTTATGTGGCAGGAATTTCCATATAAAGCAGATAATAAACTTGACTCGGTTCATGGCCCTTTGTGTTGTTGTTGTTGTTGTGTGTTATTTGAGTGTAAAAGCTGTGCTCGCGGTGAGCGCGCCACTGCAGCTGCTGCAGGTCTATGGCGTCACGCGTGACGTCACCGGCTCATCGCCCCGATCCTCCCGAATCTGACGGTGTTCTGCTCGTTTTATGACATAATCCGGCGATAATAAAGCATGTCTACTCCTGCGAGAAGAAGGCTCATGAGAGACTTTAAGAGGTTTGTGATTTCACATGAGTGTTGTGTGTTGATGTGACGCCTCACGCGCGCTTTGTTTATACCCACGACTAGCCTTTAGCAGCGTTAGCTAGGCCTGCGCCAGAGTTCATCCCTGGTGTTTTCCTCCACAGTACCACAGTACAGTACCATAGTACTTTATCTTAGGGCAGACAGCAACTGTGGGCATCATAGGCAGGCTTGGAAAGCACTCCTGGTGTAGGTTTGGAGGTCCAGCTCTTACTAACAAGATTGCTGCTCAATAACGTGAAACAGCTTCACAGTAAACATACTGTTTTATCGCCATTCTGGACTCATTTATATTAATAAAACAAAGTGGCAACACTTTACAGTAAGTTCCCTTTAGTTAATATGAACTAACCATGAGAAATACATATGTTACTGTATTTTTTAATCTTTGCCAACATTAGCTAATAAACAAAAATACGTTTTTTTGTTAGTTCATGTCAGCTCAGGTCTATTCAATAATATTAACATACATCTTTTGATTTTAATAATGTATTAATATTAACTAAGATTTAAAAAAAATACTTGAGAAGTTGTTAGTTCATTTTTAAATGTGGGGTAGGCATTTTGTTTTATAAACACTTTGAAGCAATCAACAATAGAAGTGGTCTAAATATTATAACATATATCTTCTGTGGAAGTCTCAGGACCGAAAAAAGAGCTCTGTGTTTTGTTTACATTTATTATTATTGTAATATTATGTGCAAAAATACTCCCCTTCAAGCCATCCTAGTGACTTTCTTCTTTCAGCCGAACACAATCAAGAGTTATGTTAGAAAATGTCCTGGAGTGTCTTTTTCCAAGTCAGTGATTCTAGTTTATAATGTTATAAATATGGATATTTTTCTTGGCTTCAGAAGGTCTTTATTAACGCCCTGGAACCGTATGGATTACTGTTATGATGGATGGATGCACTTTATAGGGCTTCTAAATCTCACTCCCATTATAAAGCTGGGAAGAGCCAGGACATTTTCCAGCGTAACTCTTGATTGTGTTCGGCTGAAAGAAGAAACTCATACACACCTAGGACGGCTTGAGAGAGTGAGTAAATCCCGGGATAATTCTTATTTTTGGGTGAACTATCCCTTTAAAAGAAGAAATGTCAAAGTAACAAATAATGGTATGTTGTCATTCATTACACTGGGTCCAGTAGCGTTATTGTAGTATGATTCTGTACAGTATTTTTAGGCTGACTAAATTGTGAGACCCCTATTTAAACACACTCGACTGCTGATAAATGCAGAACTCAGAGTCAGCCGAATGTGTGTGTGTGTGTGTGTCAGGGCTCGACATTAAGCCTTGTCATGTGCAAGTAAATAGTAGTAAAAAATAGGATTTTTGCGTTGTAAATATAATTTATTCTGTAGCGATATCCTCAACAGTGTTCAATAAGCTTTGACTTATTAAATCTTTATATTTATGCTATTTACCCTGAGGGCTTTAAAAAAAAAAACTTTTATAAAGGACTCCCCCTTCCCCCTTCCCTTAATCTTATTAAATATATGCTTCATCTTTCATTTTAAATTCTTAAATTTGATCAATAAATTAAATTAGGATAAGACGACACTACAGGGCTGTTACCAATCAAACTAAATCATTTACACTGAAAAATTACAACTGCATTAAATAATGCTATGAGATTGTTTTAAATATTTAAAGAAATATTGGAAAGGATGATACTTTTAAACATGAAACTCAAACACCAGTAGGTGGCGGCAGGTGACCGTCTTAATGAGAGTCATTGAGTCATTCATTCAAACGATTCGTTCAAACTGCTGATTCATTCAGGAATGAGGCAGTTGTTTATGAATGAGTCATTGAATCTTTGACTCAAACGATTCATTCAAATGGCTGATTTGTTCAGGAATGAGGCAGTTGTTTATGAATGAGTCATTGAATCTTTGACTCAAACGATTCTTTCGAAACGGCTGATTCGTTCAAGAATGAGGCAGTTGTTTATGAATGAGTCATTGAATCTTTGACTCAAACGATTCATTCAAATGGCTGATTTGTTCAGGAATGAGGCAGTTGTTTATGAATGAGTCATTGAATCTTTGACTCGAACGATTCTTTCAAAACGGCTGATTTGTTCAGGAATGAGGCAGTTGTTTATGAATGAGTCATTGAATCTTTGACTCAAACGATTCATTCAAATGGCTGATTTGTTCAGGAATGAGGCAGTTGTTAATGAATGCGTCATTGAATCTTTGACTCGAACGATTCATTCAAATGGCTGATTTGTTCAGGAATGAGGCAGTTGTTTATGAATGAGTCATTGAATCTTTGACTCAAACGATTCTTTCGAAACGGCTGATTCGTTCAAGAATGAGGCAGTTGTTTATGAATGCGTCATTGAATCTTTGACTCAAACGATTCATTCAAATGGCTGATTTGTTCAGGAATGAGGCAGTTGTTTATGAATGAGTCATTGAATCTTTGACTCGAACGATTCTTTCAAAACGGCTGATTTGTTCAGGAATGAGGCAGTTGTTTATGAATGAGTCATTGAATCTTTGACTCAAACGATTCATTCAAATGGCTGATTTGTTCAGGAATGAGGCAGTTGTTAATGAATGCGTCATTGAATCTTTGACTCGAACGATTCATTCAAATGGCTGATTTGTTCAGGAATGAGGCAGTTGTTTATGAATGAGTCATTGAATCTTTGACTCAAACGATTCTTTCGAAACGGCTGATTCGTTCAAGAATGAGGCAGTTGTTTATGAATGCGTCATTGAATCTTTGACTCGAACAATTCATTCAAACAGCTGATTTGTTCAGGAATGAGGCAGTTGTTTATGAATGAGTCATTGAATCTTTGACTCAAACGATTCGTTCAAACTGCTGATTCATTCAGGAATGAGGCATTTGTTTATGAATGCGTCATTGAATCTTTGACTCGAATGATTCATTCAAACGGCTGATTTGTTCAGGAATGAGGCAGTTGTTTATGAATGAGTCATTGAATCTTTGACTCAAACGATTCGTTCAAATGGCTGATTTGTTCAGGAATGAGGCAGTTGTTTATGAATGAGTCATTGAATCTTTGACTCAAACGATTCTTTCGAAATGGCTGATTTGTTCAAGAATGAGGCAGTTGTTTATGAATGAGTCACTGAATCTTTGACTCGAACGATTCATTCAAACGGCTGATTTGTTCAGGAATGAGGCAGTTGTTTATGAATGAGTCACTGAATCTTTGACTCGAACGATTCATTCAAACGGCTGATTTGTTCAGGAATGAGGCAGTTGTTTATGAATGCGTCATTGAATCTTTGACTCGAAAGATTCATTCAAACGGCTGATTTGTTCAGGAATGAGGCAGTTGTTTATGAATGCGTCATTGAATCTTTGACTCGAACGATTCATTCAAACGGCTGATTTGTTCAGGAATGAGGCAGTTGTTTATGAATGAGTCATTAAATGTTTGACTCGAACGATTCGTTCAAACGGCTGATTCGTTCAGGAATGAGGCAGTTGTTTATGAATGAGTCACTGAATCTTTGACTCGAACGATTCATTCAAACGGCTGATTTGTTCAGGAATGAGGCAGTTGTTTATGAATGAGTCACTGAATCTTTGACTCGAACGATTCATTCAAACGGCTGATTTGTTCAGGAATGAGGCAGTTGTTTATGAATGCATCATTGAATCTTTGACTCGAACGATTCATTCAAACGGCTGATTCGTTCAAGAATGAGGCAGTTGTTTATGAATGAGTCATTAAATGTTTGACTCGAACGATTCGTTCAAACGGCTGATTCGTTCAAGAATGAGGCAGTTGTTTATGAATGAGTCATTGAATCTTTGACTCAAACGATTCTTTCGAAACGCTGAATCCTTCAATAAGGTGTTGGTGTGAGATGCGCTATGATTCTGCTGTGATATTTGTTTGGAACTTTATTCGCTGCTGAAACACAAAAACTGTCAATATTGCGTCGCAAATGTAAGTGACAACTACTATTGAACTGTTGTATGAAATCAGTGTCACATGTTCAATCATGATGGTATTCAAATCAGGATGCTTGTCCGGTCGAGCAAATACAATTCTCTTTCACTCGCCTCTTCAAAAAATCCACTTGTGTCCCAGACAAGCGTTAATGTCGAGCCCTGATGAGCACAAGCTTAGTGTCTATTCATCATTACTGTTTTCAGCCGAACAACAGCGTCAGTCCAGTGAAGTCCCTCTGAATGTGTTGATTCTGATGCGAGATGTTCATTATTCACCAGATGATTCTTTCTGTCAGCAATAACAAACCAGTAAAGGGTCTATCTAAAGGCCTATTGTCCCACTTTACAGTTTGTTTTCTGGTCTCTTTGTGAATGATTTGAAGCCCTAAATGATGGACGATGATCTAAAGCTTTCTCATTTTGGTTTACAGACTTCAGGAAGATCCTCCGACTGGCGTCAGTGGTGCTCCTTCAGAAAACAACATCATGCTGTGGAACGCTGTGATTTTTGGGTAAGTTTGATGAAGTGAGACTCATGGCAGCCATTACAGTAGATGTTTATTATTATTATTATTTATGATGTCTGTTTGCTTGCAGGCCTGTAGGAACGCCCTTTGAAGATGGTGAGCCAGTCCTTGATTCCTCCATAATACACAACACTAGTTAATAACCATCAAATCAGCTTTGATTATTCATCTCAGAGCGGCTTATATAAGCTATGTGAGGCTTAGGTCCAACTTTCCTGACGTATTTAGTCAAGTCAGCTTTATTTCTGCAATACAGATTGTTTCAAAGCAGCTTCACAGTCATAAATACTCCTAATGTGCCATTTTAGGAGTGCAACTAACGATTATATTGATCATAACCGATGTCCATCGCATATGCAGAATGATATCTGAACTTTTTTTTTCTCACTATCATTTAGCCTGCATATTTATATAGAATAGACGGCAACTATAAAATGAACTAGCTAGCTGATTACCTTAGAAGTCAGTATATATTGCCGTCAGTTCGTCTGCCGTTAACACTCTCTGACAGGCTTTTGTTTGTTAATAACGTAATAATAACATAAGTCTCTAAAGTTATTTTGCACTATTGCTTTGGCAAAGTTTGTCAATTGAAAGCGCGATATGGCTTTGTGCCCTAATCAAATCACAAAAGACTGTGCTTCAATTAAATAAGTATATAGTCTGTTTGAGCTGCATTTCAGCTCGTGATCCCGTGTTTTCCACGTCTCGAACGGCTCAGTTAACAGTGAATGAACACCGTGAACTCCATCTCTGCTTGTGCTGCCAATTTAGCGTTTAGCATTTGGGATCGTAGCTAGTTACGCTTTCACATTTGCATAATTCCCAACATTTTTGTGGTTTCTATGAATATCTGAATATGCAATATATTTTATTATTTTATTTTATTTACCTTTATTTTACTAGGAAATAATCCCATTGAGATTCAGAATCTCTTTTTCAAGGGAGTCCTGGCCAAGACGGCAGAATAATAGTTCCGTTTTAAAAATACATATACAATCATTTAACAGAAAAAGACATTTTGGCAATTTAACATCATCTCAACATAATCACCAGCAGCACTCGGTAACAGTACATGTGCATTTAGTACTCAAATAGTTCTTTATCCTCATTTTAAATTGTGTCATTGTCGGTAAATTGTCAAATTTTAGCTTATTCTGCAATTTATACCAGGAAAAAGGTGCAAAAACTTTAAAAGCACTTTCACCGAAGACAGTTCGCGTTCGTGGGATATCATACAAGATTTGCCCATATGATCTAAGATTACATTTCCTGGTAGTGACTTTAAGAGTCAGAAGAGAACATAAGTAAGGAGGCAGTTTACAAAGTATGGCCTTAAAAAGAAAAATATACCAGTGTTCCAGCCTACGATTGTGCAGAGATGGCCAACCAACACTCTCATACAAGTTGCAATGATGAGTACGAAATAATGAGTACAGAATTAGTCACAAATCTTAGTGCTAATCAAAAGAAATAAGACCCACTGCTTTTAAACAAACAAACTAGCTATTCTAGCTTCATGCATGCTTTTTTTTTATCAACACTTGAATGTGAGCAAGTTTCATTAAAAAATAGTTTTTAACCAATATAGCTGCAAGCAGCAATTATCGGGGCCAAGCACAAAGAACATATTAATAAGACATGCCAACATGGCTGGGAGCATCCGACCAACTGCAACAAAGACATTTTAAGATCATTTTAGGAAAATTGGCTGGAAAATCATAAGTACAATCATTAGTAATTTGGTTTATCACTTTCGACCAATAGGTGGTGCTGTGACCAAATTGCTGTGCTGTGGTCAGAGTGAGGTGACAATGACACATGCAAAGTTTGGTGTCAATATGACAAGGCATTGCAGAGATTAAGCCGAGTCGTTTTGGCATCATGCCTCAGATGTGTCACAGCGGTTTACGAAAACGGAATTTACGAAATCCATAACTTTTTATCCGCACTAATACGGGAAAATCTGACAAACTGTCTAGGAGAAGGTAGATTTTTTTTATTTGTGCCGATGGCACATACCAAATTACGTAACGATATGCCTATGCGTTCGGAAAATATAGAAGATGGCCGACGCCTAAAATGGCCGATATGGGAAAACTGGGTATTGTTGGACTCGGCGTTCTGCACTGAATCTAAAGAGTTTTGTGATATTTGGGCAAAGCATTTAGAAGTTATAAGCAAAAGTAGCCATTTTTCATATGTCCTGACCACTAGGTGGCGCTGTGCTGAAACTGCAGATACCTTCAGGTCATGGTTGTCATAACAAACACCAAGTTTGGTCAGAATATGCTAAAGCACTGCAGAGATATAGCGTTCATTTTAGCGGCCATTTCGTTGAATTCGCTGGCGAGTTATTCGAGAACGATATGACGAATCGACTTTGATGGCATGGTTTGAAGATGATCTGGTTACATTTTCGCGAAAGTCAGAGCAACGGCCTAGGAGGGGTTTGAAATAAATAAAAAAAATTGTGGAAAATTCTAAATGGCGGAAACATTTTCACGACGGAAAATGACGTCATAGGGAAAAGTTATTAGCATAAACATGAGTGCAACTTTGGACAGTTGGTGGCGCTAGAGGGATTGAGTTAGAGACTCCAAAATTGCTGAGGTTAATGTTCAGACTGGCCTCTATCTGTGTGCCAAATTTCATAACTTCCCCGCAAGCGGTTCTATGGGCAGCCATAGACTTCCAGAGTGGAAGTAATAATAATGCCAATGAATACATCACGTGCCTACACACCCTCTGTGCTTGGCCCCTAAATATAGCAGAGAAAATCACTTATTTTTTTCAGAAACTGCAGTGTGCATAAGCAATGCTTCTATCGCCTGTTTCTGTTTCTTTTTGGCCTGTTTTGATCAGGAGATTCAGTCCTCCTTCAGAAGTAATAGCGCCCCCTACCGTACAACAGTGAAAACACAGAAAGACGGGAAAGAGTTAATATGAAGTCTGTGTTTTTGATAACTTGAGCTCAGTCTGTCTCTGCGTTTCAGACAATTATCGACTAATCGCTAATCAAATTCGTTGTTGATTATTATTAATTCGTTGTTGCAGCTCTAGTCTTTTTTTTTTATTTTTTTTTTTACATTAAACCACAAAAGTTGCTTGATGTGATGTTAATTTGTCGCTACGGTATACGAAAATGGTTTCGTCTATCGACACGAAATCCATAACTTTTTGTCCGCACAGTCTGAAGATGATATGATTCGATTTTGGTGAAAATCGGACAAACTGTCTAGAAGTTCGTTTTTTTTCTTTTCGATTTTGAAAATCAAAATGGTGGACAGGGAGTTTGGCTGACTATGGCATAAGGCTGGTGACACACTGGCTGCGTGGCGTGAGCGTGGCGTTTCTGTTGCGTGTCAGCTGCGTGGCGTTTTCCATGTCTTGCACACCAGAAACGTGTCTGACGCGGCGCTGCTGCTGCTAGGTGGCATATGATAAGCCTCATTGGTGATATATTCGACATATGGGGAGAGAGTTGTGGAAGGCCTATAGGCCTACTTCATGTTAAACATAAATATATAGCAGCAAAGACAACGTTGGCAGTGTTGACGGCAAAAAAGGCTAAGGAATATTTCGTTCTGTATTGACAGGTGCAGTATTTGAAAATCGATAATATTTTTTTAATTACATTTATATTTACATTTATGTCAAAACCTAAACTTTCAAACATCAATATGACATTTATTAATATGTATTCGTGTCAAAATGACATATAAACATCTTTCCTATTCTATTTTGCCTGGAAACGCTTCCAACACGCTTTTGGCTTTTTTCTACTCAGTTCTATTTCTAGCATGCACGTGTTTTCCGCGCGGCTCACGCAGGCAGTGTGCAAGCTCTAACCTGTTTACATGGGAGCCGAAATAAAAACGGACACACCACGCAGCCAGTGTGTCGCCGGCCTAACTGGTGTTCTCAGCAAGACCCCAAGGAATCTATTAAGACTAGTTTAATTATAATAGGTTAATTTATACAAAAGTTATTAGCATTTGGAAATTTCATTATAACTTTTGACCACAAGGTGGTGCTGCCCCGAAACTCTTTTGCTGCTTTTCCACTGCATGGTACGGCTCGACGCGGCGCGGAACGGTTCGGTTCGCTTTAGCTCGGTTGCTTTTCCACTGCAGTTAGTACCGCTTCAAAGTGGGTGGGACTGATCGTTATAGTTGCGCCGCCTCTACTGCCATGACATCATCGTAAATGCGCCACATTTCAAACGCACAACACAGGAACAATGGAGCCTATCTTCTTTTTTCAAGCAAGTACTTTAAAAACAGCGTTGGCTGTTGTCTACTGGCTATTTAAATCTAGCGGGTTTAGTGTCTCGTGTCGTAAATACAATGGCGCTGGAAGTGACGATTCTGTCTGACCAATCAGTGATCTGCAGTGTTTTCACGTCACATTTTAGTATAAGTACGGTATGCTTGGAACCTCAACAGACCAGGTACCATTTAAAGCGAGCCGTACTGTACCTTGCAGTGGAAATGCGCCATTTGAGTTCTGTCAGGGCATGGAGGTCTGAAGGCTGAAGGTCGCGTCGGATGTTATTCGTGTTCATCTGAATCATCTCTCTCTTTCTTTCTGCAGGAACATTTAAACTCGTTATTGAATTTTCAGAAGAATATCCCAACAAGCCTCCTACGGTTCGCTTCATCTCCAAAATGTTTCACCCGAACGGTGAGCTTCTGAGAGTGGTTATGAAGTAATGAGCCATGTTTGCAGTGTCTGTGACTGATGATGTTCTGTTGTGTGTGTTAGTGTATGCAGATGGCAGTATATGTTTAGACATTCTCCAGAACCGCTGGAGTCCCACGTATGACGTTTCCTCCATTCTGACATCCATCCAGGTGCATGATGGGTTTGCTACACTTCAGTTTATAAACAGTCCTGTTGTGGGACATCAATTTTGCACATATACGTTGCATGTTGTCTCTGTTAATAAGTTGATAGTTAAATTTAAACGTTTCTGCAGTAAACCGGGTCAATAAACGCTGTAAACTTCAAAGGTTTCTATTTACAACTAGACATGTGACGGTATCAGACGTTCATGTTGCGATAATTGCTGAATTATGGTATACACTACTTATACGGTATTAGCATGATATTTAAACAAGTTGCAAAAAAATTTGTCATACTTTATTATTATTATTATTTATTTATTTATTAAATAATTTATTATTATTATTATTTATTATAACTTAATAAAAAGAGCTGGACATTAAAATACAAAAAATAATTCGTTTTTGTCATACTATAACAGGTTTAATAACTTAATTACTTTCTTTCTTATAATAAAAAGTGCTAGACATTAATTAGTGCTGGGCAACGATTAATCGCATCCAAAATAAAAGTTTGTGTTTACATAATATATGTGTGTAATCATTTTGTATATATAAATACACACACATGCCTTTAAGAAATATTTGCATTTATATACTGTCTATATTTATACATAATTTATATCCAAATATTTTATATATAAATAAATAAAAATTATTACATTTATATATTCAAAATAATTATGCACTGCACACACACACACACATTATGTAAACACAAACTTTTATTTCGGATGTGGTTAATGTTGCCCAGCACTACAAATAATACACAGCATTATAAAGAATAGGTAACACTTTACAATAAGGTCTCATTAGTGAACGTTAGTTAATGCATTAATGAGCATCAGCTTCAGTTATTATTTTGATAATGTAAAAAAAAAAAAAAAAAAATGCAACTGATCATTATTAGCCCATCAATTCACACGTCATGCAGTAGTAAATACAAAAGCGGTGGAGAAACACAGATTCTGCATTACGTTTCCTCACCTGTGCTGGACTTTGATTTTAATAACAAATAAAAAGTTTTATTTTTATCCGATGTAAAGCAATAAAAACAAACAAAAGCGATATTAATCTAAAGTATTGTTTGCTTAGTATGGTTTAATTAGATCAAAGGTCAACAGCAAAGACATTGATTAATAAAGTGAGATTAAATATATAAAGTATATTTGTGTAATTTCACATATTTATTATAGGTTTGAATTTGACTTTTTAAAGTCCCCCTGTGGTGAAAATCCAGCTTTTAGTGTTGTTTATGTGTCTATGTGGTGTTTTTAATATGCTTTAAGACAAACCATGTGTAAGTTCATAAGTCGACAGCATTGCTGAGTGTTTTCTCCTTAAAACTGCAGTGAACCAAAGACAGTCTCAAACACACGCTTTGAAATCGCTGGTGTTTCTGACGTCACAAACTACCTTGTAACCAATCAGATCAACGTGTGATCGTCAACCAGTGGATCTCTGAGCTGAGTGACTGAGTGGAGGCGGGGCTCATTTGCATATTCATAAAACAACGCATACTAAATGAGGCGAAGATGTCGAGTTACAGTCAAGCAATTTTAAGGTGCAAAAAAATTGTAATATGTCATTGTGGTGATCAAAGATGAGTTTTAAGGGATAACATGATTGACTACAGGGGGACTTTAAATCATTTTGAGGAATACTGAATGTTTATGTGTGAGTGAGTCGAGTAAATGCTCACATTTAGTGTAGAACTACAATAACCATCATGTTCACACTAGTTACTTGAGAAAAAAGTAATCCGATTACTTATAATGCGCACAAAACCCTCTACACTGATTTTGTGAAGATTGCAGGTCATTAAAAAAATTAAATAAAGTGACAATCGGCATTTTAATTAACCAAATGTTACATCTTCTGAGGAACCGGACAGGTGGAGGAGTGGAGAATGACAAAAAAGTGACAAAAACATAAAAATGTGCGACGACAACATTAAAAACAATGATGAATCGCCACAGAGTTTTGCTGTAATCAGTCGTTTCATTGAATTTGTTGTGTTGTGCTCATTCAGATCTCTTCCCATAATGCCTGTGTGATTGTGTTTAGTCTCTATTGGACGAGCCCAACCCGAACAGCCCGGCCAACAGTCAGGCGGCGCAGCTTTATCAGGAGAACAAGCGTGAATACGAGAAGAGAGTGTCTGCCATCGTGGAGCAGAGCTGGGTCGACTCGTAACGCTCGACACACACACACACACACAGGAACTATATTTGTGTGCTTATTTATTTTAACTGCATGGTAAGTTATTGCTAACAAAGTTTGAGATGTGCTGTTGTCGGATTGATGCGGTTGATGATTTAAAGCAATGCAGATTATTGGCAAATGTTGCAATACCTGAGTTACACATCAGTAATATATCCGAGGGTAAATCTCATGCCCGTTCTGCCTTTAAAAGCACCTGGAGATTGACTATGGGAATCATCTTTTTGTATCTGTATTTGATAACATCTTTATGCTCACATGTTTGTGCTTCAAATATATATTAAAAAACCCAGACAGAGTAAACGGAGGGCATGTGCACATGAGCCGTGTCCTACATGCAGATGTTTTGAGAGTTAGCTTTTGTGAATTTATCATGAGAACATTTATACTTCTAATATGCTGTATAAAAAAATAAAAAAAACATTCAGACTTGGAGTGAAGAGAATGAGTTCATTTTTATTGTTGCTAATACAAAAACCTATTGTAAACAAAATATAAACGACGTGAAGGCTAGTCAACGAAGGCTGGTGTGTTTCAGGAGTGCTTCAGTCACCGCTGCAGGAGAGAAGAGGAACACACACACACACATTAATCTTCATCACATCAGGAGACACTGAAGGGTCATTCCGTCTCGACTAAAAATGTGATGTAGATTGTGTGTTTTTTTGGTGAAAGAAATATATAAATGAAGAAGAAAGTCAAAATATTAAATGTAATGAATGTATATGTACTCAGTAATCCACAGTTTTGTAGAGGAGGGTCAAAATTACAATTTTCACCTGAGATTTAGAGCGAAATAACACGGTGTAAAAATGACTTTAGAAAGATGGCAGCATCATTATATTTTTACACAGAGATTGGTTGGTCTATTAGTGAAATCTGTTGACTTTATCAATCTTCGTTTCATTAAATGCCAACGGTGTCAGTTCAAAAATGGAGAAAAGCACTGTTACTTTCCCCAAGTTTCCATGGCTGTAACTCAAAAAATATTACAGATTTAAAATTAGCCCATGATTTACTCACCCTCTAGTCATCCTAGGTGTATATGATGTTCTTCTTTCAGAGTTTATCTATCCATCATAGATGTACATCTATCCATCATAAATGTGCATCTATCCATCATAAAAGTGCATCTATCCATCATAGATGTGCATCTATCCATCATAAATGTGCATCTATCCATCATAAATGTGCATCTATCCATCATAAAAGTGCATCTATCATCATAAAAGTGCATCTATCATCATAAAAGTGCATCAATCCATCATAAAAGTGCATCTGTCATCATAAAAGTGCATCTATCCATCATAAAAGTGCATCTATCCATCATAAAAGTGCATCTATCCATCATAAAAGTGCATCTATCCATCATAAAAGTAAAAGAAGAATGTCATATACACCTAGGAGGACCTGAGGGAGAGTAAATCATGGGCTAATTTTAATTTTTGGATGAACTATCACTTTAAACTGTGCAACTCTTCTGAAGTAAAACATGATCAGACAGATGTGTTGCATTGTCACGATACTCCTCAGCGTGCACAGATCTCGTGTGTGTGTGTGTGTGTGTGTGTGTGTGTTTACCCTCTGCTGTTGTTGTTTGATCAGTTCATCTCTGGTCTTGAAGACAGGAGCGTCCTCCACTACGATCCCCTCGGCCATCTCTCCCACCTTCTCCAGCAGATCTGGGCTATACCTGCAGATATACAGAGGAGAGAGAACATCAACACACACACACACACACACACACCAGTCTCTGGGCTATACCTGCAGATATACAGAGGAGAGAGAACATCAACACACACACACACACACACACACACACACACACACCAGTCTCTGGGCTATACCTGCAGATATACAGAGGAGAACATCAACACACACACACACACACACACACACACACACACACACACGCAGTCCGTGAAGCGTTTTGCAGTGTTAAACTCAGTAATTACACCTCAAGTTAATTACTGAGGTCAGTTTAAAAGTGGGGAAAAGGTTTTGCATTCACATTTTGTAATCATCATAGAGGTATTTAGTGCGTCAAAGCAAGAACAAATGCTTGAATGAAATATGGAGTCTTGTAAATACAGTTCTTGCATGCTTTGTAATATATATATATACCACACACACAAATTATGAACTGTGGTCTCAAATAAAACGAAGACTTTCATAAATGTCTGCCCGGGGCAAGTTGTCACAAATTTAGCCTGTATTATAAATGTAAACAACTTATTAGTTACAATTTTCGTTAGTCACAACATTGGTTTGATATCACATTTTCGTGATATATTATATAATACTGTTTGCCATTTCATAATGGTTTAGAATATAGAAGCTTGTTTTCTCCACGGAATTAAAAACAAAAGGTTAATAATTGCGACCTTTATCTCACAATTCCGACTTTTCTTTCTCGCATTTGCGAGTTTATATCTCACAAATCTGAGAGGAAAGGAATAAACTCGCAAATGCACGTGAGAATTGTGAGATAAAAAAAAATTAATCACAATTACCTAACACATAATAATATTATTCCCGTGCGAAACACGTGACTCGCGGCCTGACCCCTGACCTGCAGCCCAGGAACACGTGATTGGCCCACACCATGGACAGCGCGAGCAGGTGGTCCACGCGAGGCTTCTCCTCGTAGTTTGAGATGTTTCTGAATAAAAACTCCCTCCTGGACTTCCAGTGCTTGTCGCTCTCGGAGACGCCGCGAAACGTCTCGATGAAGTCCGACAACAGCCGGTTCTGTCCGATGAAGTCTTCTACATCCGCGGCCGCCATGTTGGAGAGATGACGTCACTCGCCGCGCTGTTCTTCTTCTCCTCCCTTTATAGGCGGTTGGCAGGGCAGATTGTGGAGCACTACCGCCACCAACTGACCTGGAGTGTAATAGCATCGATGGGAAATTAAAGGGGTGGTATAATGCCCTTTTCACAAGATGTAAAATAAGTCTCTGATGTCCCCAGAGTGTGTATGTGAACCTTTAGCTCAAAATACCCCACAGATATTTTTATATAGTATGCTAAAATTGTCACTTTTTGAGGGTGCGCAAAAACACACCGTTTTTGTGTGTGTCCCTTTAAATGCAAATGAGCTGCTGCTCCCGGCACAGAGGGCGGAGCTTCAAGAGCTCGTGACCTTTACCTCACACACACATGCACTGAAAATGTAAAAAACGTTTAGCCTTTTATGTTCAAACTGGAGTCGAACAATGATGGAGAGACTCAAGAAGAAGTGACAACATGTAGAAGCAACAGGATGTTTCTGAATGGTTAGTCGGTGAATTTAGTCGGTGATTAGCATATTCTGTCATGATAATCTATAAATCACGTTCCCGGGGGCGGGGTTTATGTAAATTCTAGGGTTTGTGATGTCACTAACCCGGGTAAAATAAAGACATGTTATGTTACACTGTGATGTGATGGTGTTTTCTGGAAGGGACTAAAGAACAAAGAATTTTTATCAGCTGAAAGGCAGAATACAGATGTTTTTTATTAAGTTAGATAGACATTATATAACAGTTTCAGGTTATGTTTTAGTGTTGGTAACATGTCCCACATTTGTCCCACACAAACTTATAATCGTCCCAATTTCTGTTCGTGTGTTGGTCAAATTTATTTCAATAAAATGATTGTACTAGCCTATATTTTAGTTGTGTTTTTTATTTAATATTTAATATTATTAGGGGATTTAATGGTACTATATCATATTTATGAAGCAGTTATAATAGATTTATTCACTTTTTGAGCATGGACCTGAAAATTAAACTTCCAACTTAAGAAAATTAAAGCCATAAATCTAAGCAAGTTGTTCCAAATTTGAGGTTGATATCTCAAAAAATGAGCTTTCAGATTTAGTTTGGTCGCAGTACCGAACGCTTCCACTAGATGTGGTGGTCCGCGGCGGCATTGCATGTGGTCCGTGACATGCATTCCAGCCTACGTAATTTCACTATTAAAATCACTTTTTTTCCATAAAAAAAAAGTTTGTCTTAAAAAAAAGGCAAGTCAGTCAGTAGCCTAATAAATACATTGGCATTCAGTAAAGTGTCGAACCCATAAAAAGTAGAACCATTGTCCGCTTTACATAAAACAAATCACAACATGACCTTGTGTGAGTGAGTGAGTGAGTGAGTGAGTAGCGTTCACACCAAACGCGAATAGAGCGTCTGGCGCAAGTGATTTTCATGTCAAGTCAATGTAAAGACGCGTTTACGCGCATCTGGAGGTCCTGCAGCGCGAATGAGGCGTTTAGCGCGGCGCGGTCGCGCGAATGAGCGTCTGGCGCGATACGCGCGAGTGATTTGAGGGTGAGAGAGCGAGAGAGAGAATTCTGATTAGTCCAGAGGATGTATCGCGTTTAGGCTAAAAATAGGTTTGGCGCTTATCGCGATTGGGAAAGAAACTGCATCTTGCAGTACATTTTAAACAAGGAAATATAGCGATTTGGCATGAAATGTTGATGGAGCCGTGTTCAGTACACAGCAAAATGACATGACAAACTCATTAAAAAAATAAATAAAAAAAAGCCATTTCCTCAATTCGACGTCTGACTGTGCTATCTGACAAAGGAATCCACACTATATGTTGGGGATATTTAATTTAATTTTATCAATCAATAAATTCTACTAGAAACAAACCTTGTTGTAGGCTATTATTTTAATTTAATACTGTGAAGCTGCTTTGATACAATCTGTATTGTGAAAAGCGCTATACAAATAAACTTGACTTGACTTGACTTGACACTACACACACAATAGTGGGCCGCCGATTACTTGTTAGTCAGAATGGTGGTCCCTGGCACAGAACCAGTTGAAAACCCCTGCACTAGATGAAGTTCGTTTCCTATTAGTTTCCAATGACTGCGAACAATACATAAAATAAGTGGGACTGTTTGTTCCAGGACCTTTTAAAGTCTCCCGTCAATAATTTGATCCCTTAAAACTCATCTTTGATCACCAAAATTACATATTTAAAAGTTTTTTCCTTGCTTTAAAATATCTTGAATGTAACTCAACACCCTTGCCTCATTTAGTATTCACAGTTCTATGAATATGCAAATGAGCCCCGCCTCCACTCACTCACTCAGCTCAGAGATCCACTGGTTGACGATCACACGTTGATCTGATTGGTTACAAGGTAGTTTGTGACGTCAGAAACACCAGCGATTTCAAAGCGTGTTTTTGAGACTGTCTTTGGTTCACTGCAGTTTTAAGGAGGAAATACTCAGCAATGGTGTCGACTTATGAATTTACACATGGTTTGCCTTAAAGCATATTAAAAACACCACATAGACACATCAACTACATTAAAAGCTGGATTTTCACCACAGGGGACTTTAACCTTTTCGAATCATTGTCCATGATTTTGTTGTTCTTGTTCACACAGCAAGTGCCAAAACCATTACCAAGTTTAGCAAACCAGCGTGTGGGTGAATTACTGCCACCTACTGGACTGGAGAGTGGATCGGAAGATTGGCAGCAAAAGAAAAAAACATACAACCAAAGACCTTCTATACTTTCTCCATCAGGCCTGTTTCTTTCAAGAATTTCATGAAGGGTGAATAAAGTCACCATGAAATCAAAATTGACAATTCTGGTTATTATTGCAGTGTTTAGTCTAAATTATTTATCGGTGCACATCATTATTGTGTTAATAATGTTGAATCAGAATATGTTCCTCTTGCAGCATCTCTTCTCTTCTCTGATGACGAGGGCGGGGCTATAACCTGTCACTCAAATGAGATCAGCCAATAGCAAACCACAACCATCCAATCAATTCCCCACGGACTAAATCAAGCCCCGCCCACATTAGTTCTTGTTCCAGAAGCGTTTCACTCGGATATACAACACAATAGAGGAGAAAAGACGAGTGCAACTTCATTCATTGTGTGCAGTGATCTGAACCAAAAGCAAAGACAACAATACAGTATATAGTAGGCAGATATGATATATTTTTATTTTTATTTATTATTATTATTACTACAATAAGGTTCATTAGTTAACATTAGTTAATGTATTAACTAACATGAACTAACAATGAGCAATACATTTGTTACAGTATTTATTAATCTTTGAAGTTAGTTAATAAAAATACAGCTGTTCATTGTTTGTTCATGTTAGTTCACAGTGCATTAACTAACGTTAACAAATACAACCTTTGATTTCAATAACGTATCAGTAAATGCCTAGTAAAACTAAGATTAATAAATGCTGAAGAAGTATTGTTTATTCTTAGTTTATCCTTATTGTAAAGTGTTACCCTAAAATGTTTAATAATTCATAAAATCAGGTTTATTCTTTTGTTTCCATAAGCAGGATTTGTGCTCTTCTTCATATGCATGTCTGGTCATTATTGTAACTCACGAGCTTACAGTGTGATAGACACTGAAACAGACTGCTATGGCAAAATAATGGGCCGTTGTATGTGTAAATCTGATGAGTCGTCAGCTCGGTCAGGCAAACGCTATAATTTGGTGCACAAATGTGCTTCTGTTGCAAAACTGAAAGATTATTTACAAGCATTACAGTCTAGCATGACTCATATTGAGCCTTCGAAGTATACTGAACAAAATTATAAACGCAACACTTTTGTTTTTGCCCCCTTTTTTCATGAGCTGAACTCAAAGATCTAAGACTTTTTCTATGTACACAAAAGGCCTATTTCTCTCAAATAATGTACACAAATCTGTCTAAATCTGTGTTGGTGAGCACATCTCCTTTGCCGAGATAATCCATCCACCTCACAGGTGTGGCATATCATGATATCAAGATCCGGATTAGACAGCATGATTATTGCACAGGTGTGCCTTAGGCTAGCCACAATAAAAGGCCACTCTAAAATGTGCAGTTTTATCACACAGCACGATGCCACAGATGGGGAAGTTTTGAGGGAGCGTGCAATTGGCATGCTGACTGCAGGAATGTCCACCAGAGCTGTTGCCCGTGAATTGAATGTTCATTTCTCTACCATAAGCCGTCTCCAAAGGCGTTTCAGAGAATTTGGCAGTACATCCAACCGGCCTCACAACCGCAGACCACGTGTAACCACACCAGCCCAGGACCTCCACATCCAGCATCTTAACCTCCAAGATCGTCTGAGACCAGCCACCCGGACAGCTGCTGCAACAATCGGTTTACATAACCAAAGAATTTCTGCATAAACTGTTAGAAACCGTCTCAGGGAAGCTCATCTGCATGCTCGTCGTCCTCATCGGGGTCTCGACCTGACTGCAGTTCGTCGTCGTAACCGACTTGAGTGGGCAAATGCTCACATTCGATGGCGTCTGGCACTTTGGAGAGGTGTTCTCTTCACGGATGAATCCCGGTTTTCACTGTTCAGGGGAGATGGAAGACAGCGTGTATGGCGTCGTGTGGGTGAGCGGTTTGCTGATGTCAACATTGTGGATCGAGTGGCCCATGGTGGCGGTGGGGTTATGGTATGGGCAGGCGTATGTTATGGACAACGAACACAGGTGCATTTTATTGATGGCATTTTGAATGCACAGAGATACCTTGGCGAGATCCTGAGGCCCATTGTTGTGCCATTCATCCACGACCATCACCTCATGTTGCAGCATGATAATGCACGGCCCCATGTTGCAAGGATCTGTACACAATTCCTGGAAGCTGAAAACATCCCAGTTCTTGCATGGCCAGCATACTCACCGGACACGTCACCCATTGAGCATGTTTGGGATGCTCTGGATCGGCGTATATGACAGCGTGTTCCAAGTCCTGCCAATATCCAGCAACTTCGCACAGCCATTGAAGAGGAGTGGACCAACATTCCACAGGCCACAATCAACAACCTGATCAACTCTATGCGAAGGAGATGTGTTGCACTACGTGAGGCAAATGGTGGTCACACCAGATTCTGACTGGTTTTCGGACCATAAAAATATTCTTAAATATCAATGAACATATACATACATACCTATATGTACTGAACAATATTTTATTTTTTATATGCGATTATTAAATTTCTGTACTAATTCTAACCACATTTTAAATAAACCTATTGTACCTGAAAACTTAATTTGTTTAATTAATATTTTTTGTTATGTTGTATTTTCCCTACTGTTTGTAATTTGCTTCTTTTTTCTTATTTTTAAATAACAGATATTAGATAAAATAACACAAAATAACTATTTGGTGATATACGTATATCGTTATCATGAAATCAAATTTCTCAAATCGTGAAATAAGAATATGGTCATATCGCACTGTAACGTAAGGATCCACTGAAGGCAAGTATTAGAGAATGTGGCGTGGGCAGACCTGGCAGGCTATGAAGCCTCCAGGGTGGCATCAGTAGTTCAGGGGGCCAGGGCGGACCGGACAGTTCAAGGGGCCAGGTCGGACCCGACAGTTCAGGGAGCCAGGGCGGACCCGACAGTTCAGGGGGCCAGGGCGGACCCGACAGTTCAGGGGGCCAGGGCGGACCCGACAGTTCAGGGGGCCAGGGCGGACCCGACAGTTCAGGGGGCCAGGGCGGACCCGACAGTTCAAGGGGCCAGGGCGGACCCGACAGTTCACAGGGGCCAGGGCGGACCCGGCAGTTCAGGGGGCCAGGGCCAACCCGACAGTTCAAGGGGCTAGGGCGGACCCGACAGTTCAGGGGGCCAGGGCGGACCCGACAGTTCAAGGGGCCAGGTCGGACCTGACAGTTCAGGGGGCCAGGGAGAATAAGAATTTGGTCATATCGCACTGTAACGTAAGGATCCACTGAAGGCAAGTATTAGAGAACGTGGCGTGGGTGGACCTGGGTCGTGACCAAGGGGCAACATTCTGATCTGAAAAATGAAGCCTACCCGGAAGTGCGAAAAACTGCAATACATCGAAAATCCGCTAGGGGAAGGTCCCAAAAGGGAGCAAATGTCCATAGCCCCCATGTTAAAATGTCCGTTTTCACAGCATAAAATCATGTTTTTACAGGTTGGTCCCATGGACTTTTATTGGATTTTTCGATAGGTTCCGAATGCCTGACAACGGCGAGGGTAGTGAATTTTTTTCTAACTCGTAGATAGTATTTAGATATAAAATGTATGACAATAAGGGCGTGGTTAACTTTGATTGACAGCTTGATTGACAGCTGAAAGGCAGCGCCACGGAGAATGACAACATAAGAAGCGCCATTTTTTAATACAGTTGACATATAATACTACTGTTTCTGTATCATGAAATGTAGTTTTAAGAGTTTTTCAGGCGAGAATGTAGTTGTTTAAAGCTCAAATCTGTGGTTTATTTATAAAGATTTATGAAAATTGTATCCAGTTGTGAGATCCAGCGATGACCGGGCGCTCGGCGCGATGTACCCCGCCTGGAGCAGCCTTTCATCGGCTAGACGTTTTGAGGTTTGCCGCGGACTCTGGCGTCTCTGTAGTGGTTAAACATGAGATATAATTCGTCTTGTCTATATCTAACGGGCGATTTTTGGTCACGTGAATCTATAATTTGTTCCCTGGGCAATCGTTTTGGCTGAGGGGAAGTTTCATAACTTTATAAGCTATATTTAACTTTACCGTTGTATGGTTAGACTAGATCGAGCGCATGACTTTATGTTTGACTGAATTGTTTGCTTTATTTGTATAGCTTCTTGTAACTTTACCTTTTACTTATACTTTTATAATGGCTAATATTGATAAAACTGAAATTTAACAAAAAGAGACTGGGTTGAGTTTTGTCATTTTAAATTTTAATACAACGAAGATGATCTGTAATGTTGTTTACTGCAACATCTGTTGTTTAGTACAAATGCACATATTGCCTGGACCATATTAAAATGTTTAATATTTTTATATTATATTTAAAACGAAAAGAGGCAGGTTTGTGTTTTATATTTCGTTTTGTTATAAATAGGCAAACGTTATGTGCAGTGAATATAATCAATACGCGTTGCCTGAACCACATTTGTGTGGCTATAATGTTTAAGATTTCTTTAAATGAAAACGAAAAGAGTTAGTGTGGTGTTTTATAACATATTTCGTTGCCTAAAATATACACAGAGATAACCGGAGTAGCAGAG